>JAFBJR010000169.1:153434-200934 GCA_016785285.1 Brachirus orientalis | reverse complement strand
ATTTTGAAGGTAAATCTCCTAACTTCCTGTTCCAGCTCAACTGTTAATGTGTGACTTGATCTTGACATTTGGCCGCTCCCACATTGTCTACATTCTAAGAATGAAACAATTAAATAAAGACTTAATGTATCAGGGAACGTTTTCATGATGCTAATTTAAAATTAATACGAATGCCATTAGTTTTATTTTCTTTTTTTGTCGTTCCTGTGGTAAATTCTTTAAAGAGAAGACAGATGGATTTTCATCTGACAGTCCAAAATAATAAAATTAGTTGTGAAAATAAAAAAGGGGAAGTGAAAAAGTATATTTTGTGTTTATGTTGTCCACTGAAAGTCACTGATATTTCTAGAGGCAAAGACGAAGCCTAGCCCCAACAGTCACATAAAGTGGTTAATATGTTTCTAAGCTATCATAGACTTGAGTTTTTTTCAGCTGGAAACTCAGGTTTCAACTCCTCACTCCTGCACCAAATTCCATTGAGAAAATCAATGATTTTAAATCACAGCACTCAGGAGTTGTTGATCCACTGCTGCCTTCATCAAAGAGTTCAAGCGTCTTATTTTTCGTGAATTCGGTGTTTGAAATCCTTTGTTCAGATTTAGCTCAGTGACACAAAGTGACCACACGAGGCAGCAGTAGACCAGCAGCTCCTGTGTCCCTGTGAGCTAAAATCACTGATTTTCTCTATGGACTTTGGTGTGGGAGAGTGAGTGGTTTAGCGACCGCAGTTTCCCGTCAGAAAATGCAGTTTTAGAGTGAGATAAAAAAGGAAACATATTGTTAATATATTGCAGACATAATCAGGCATAGTTTGTATTATTTTACTTTATCAATTGAATGCATAAAAAGGCTGTAAGCAGTCATGTTTTGGTGCCACATTGCCAAGCGTGTCTACAACGCTGACCGCCACGACGTATTCACTGACCTACAGGAAATCTCATGAACAACACAAATTTAATTTATAATTCGCTAAAAGTGATGCAGATAATAATAACAAAATCTTACCTAGTTCCCTGAATAATGGTCCTGGTTGGATTTCCCGGAAATCTCCGTTTCCCGAGATTAAACCCTTGTCAACGTCATAACTCATACAATCACTGTCACTTAAATGCCACATTTTCAGTGAAACCGGAAACCCTTTTTGTGTTGAATGTTGCAGGTCAACTAAAATTGTCATCTCATACGATTTTACTTTCGAATCATTATTGACACTGCAATATGGTGATAAATATATGGCGATATTTTTTTCTTCTCAAATTGTCCCACATTTTTCCTGTGCCATGAACGCAGCTGTGACCCGGAAGTTGAGTTTTCTCGCAGCAACAAACAGTGCACTGCTAGCTGTTCGTTGTGTTTTATTCGGCACTTTGGTACAGTCACACTTATATTATGGTAAGAGAAAACGACGCATTCGCGACTTAAATATTACTTAAATATGTTCGTGTTACCGTTTTTTGCGACGCGACCGTGTGATTTTTAACTGTGAATATTAAAGATGATGCTAACGGAGTTAGCTTGATCGTGTTAGCCGGGCGTTGTCATGGTTTTCTCTCTCTCTATCCCCCGTGTGTGTGTGTATTTTGACTTGTCTCTTGTTATTAAAAAATAATTTTGTGTTTTGAGTCTCAGCCCATGCTAACGCCAATGCTAACTGTGGTTTAAGGCTGAAGTGGAGGACACTCTGAAGCGGATCCAGAGTCAGAAAGGAGTTCAGGGGATCATCGTCGTCAACTCTGAGGGCAAGTCCGCTTCACACCAATATCATCTGATGTCGATGTTGATGATTAAATGTCAATTTCCCCGTTATACTGTTCTAGCGCGGCTCGGCTTGACTCTTTTCTTTTATTTTTTGTTTTTTTATCAGTGATAGAACCTGGTACCTGGTTCTTTTTTAGTCCCTGCTCTGTGGAGGTTCCAGTCGAGCTGAGCCGATACTAAAATGTGACGTGGACAGACTGCCGGCCACTGATTGGTCAGAGAGTGTCGTCACTGGAAGAGTCACGAGCGCGCGACGTCCGACACAAGAATCAAAGCGAACGATGCCGAACTATAGATCAGCTAAAAAGACTTAAAAATCCTGAAAACATGCGTTGATCTCCAATATTTAACAAGGACATTTGTAAAATGTCCATATTTAAGTCTGAGTCTGGTGTATTTAGCGACAGCACTGCTGAAAGACGGAGATGGTGAGCCCAATCACAAGCCGTTCAGCCGTATTTCACTTCAGTGACTGTGTCAGATGGAAATCTTGAGTTTATTTGGTACTAAATTCAACTTGAAAACCCAAAGTAACTGTTGCAGTAGCTGCATGTCGGACTTTGACTGAGTCCTCTCCCTATCAGGATAACTGTCTTTCAGTATGTGGATGTGGCTCGTTTATATATCGCTCGTATTTCCTCGTGTCCTCAGTAAGTCACCTGTCATGTTTGAAGCCTGTCAAGCGAACAGTTGGACAGTCAGACAGATAAATGGATGTCCCCTGAATTAATCGGGAGATTTTCATCTTATCATGCATTTCACAGGGAAATGTTTATTTTCAGATCACTCGGAGAGCACTGACCTTTGTCACCTCTGTTTTACAAACCGGCACCTGAAATGTTTACATTTTGACCCACTGGATCCAGAAGAACTTTCTGGATCTGTGTAGAAATTTTCCTCCTTTATAGCCATAACCATCTTACATAAACATGACAATGTTGTTCAATGGGACTGAACCATGTTACATTTGAAGTTTTGCCCAATCCGTAATGGGATTAATTTGACGTGGACATGCACCTGTCCCTCCGTCTCACCTCAGGAATCCCCATCAAGTCGACTCTGGACAACTCGAGCACGGTGCAGTACGCTGGACTCATCCACCAGCTGGTGATGAAGGCCAGGAGCACCGTACGAGACCTCGACCCCCAGAACGACCTCACCTTCCTGCGGGTCCGCTCCAAGAAGAACGAGATCATGATCGCTCCAGGTGAGAAACTTGACAATGAAAAAGACTCATATCTTTAGATCAGGAACATTTTAAAGGGATAATTCAGTTTTAGTTAGTATTTTTTTTTTAGTATTTGGTGTTTTGAAGTGTGGTTTTATGTGGTACTGATGCGTAATCGTTGCTGACAGTTCCATTCATCTTAAGACAATGTTCACGTCTTTATCTCACTGTTAGACAGACTTTTCCAACAGGAAACTGAAGTTTGTAAACCACTCACACTCCCACACCAAGGTCCATAGAGAAAATCAGTGATTTTAGCTCACAGGGACACAGGAGCTGCTGGTCTACTGCTGCCTCGTGTGGTCACTTTGTGTCACTGAGGTAAATCTGAATGATGGATTTCACACACAGAAGTGACAAAATTAGACATTTGAACTTACTGATGGAGGCAGCAGTGGATCAGCAACTCCTGTGTGCTGTGATGTAAAATCACTGATTTTCTCTATGGGCTTTGGTGTGGGAGAGTGAGAGGTTTTCACAGAGCACCCGCCTGCATCTCAGCATTCAGCTGTGTTTAACATGCTGACTGTACGTTACGTCACATGACCTGCCTTATTTTAATGTGTGTTCAATTGTTTTCACAGATAAGGACTATTTCTTGATTGTCATCCAGAATCCGTCCGACTGAACCAGAGGACCAGCGTCTCTCTCTCTCTCTCTCTCTCTCTCTCTCTCTTTCATTTCTAAACAGCTACACTTTTTCTTTTTGTCTCGATAAAAAAACAAACTTCCCGTTGACCTGACACTTTGATGAACTCGCTGTAAGAGAAGTAAAGGCAGGAGTTGAAGTTGGAATCAAATGTGTCTGCAACTGATGACAAGCTGACGTCTTTCCCCACAATTTAGCATTCCACTTCAGTGTCCTCTCTGTGCGTAATATACTGTTAAGACATGGAGTTGATCACATGTATTCAGAAACACGTATGTGTGGCGAAAGCTTTTTTTTTTTTTTTTTAAACTTCAATCTTAATGAAAAACAATGGATTATTTATTGTTTTGTTGACAGAAGATGTCACAATATTTCACTGACAAATAACGCGACAAACATGTCACATGTTAACTTCCTGTTTGGTATTTGTAACAAATGATGATATTAAAAAATAAGTTAAAATGATCATGTGTCTTCTCTGTTAAGGTTCATTGTGCAAAAATTAGGAGGGTTTGTTAGTATGAATGTGTGCAAACGCATCCAAACTACGTAAACAAAGATTATGCCGTTTTCCATTTACATCACAAGTCAGAAATAGGAGCGACGTCATCCCCTCGTTCACTGAGGAAGTTGGAAACGCAAACGTATCTCAGGCTAGCTGTTGTTAGCGTGGCATTTTGCGCACACAAACAGCATAGCAACATGTCTATGAATAAAAATTAAACAGTGCTATGTGTATGACTGATTTACTGTGAAGCAAATACGACAGTAGAGTTTCCAAGTTAGGAAATTTTTAGTTCCAACCACAAATGGAACGTTCCATCAGACATACTGTATGATGGACAAGTGTCCGAACGCTAATTATGGTTTCAAAGAACGTTCTTGCCGCAAGGGTCAACCATTTTATAGACATGCACTAGGTCACGTGACAAATCATGTGAGTGAAATAAATAATTCAAAATTAAAACAAAATGTAATTATAAATAATAGTGTAGTATTTTTCATTATTATTAGGAGTAGTAGTTGTATTTAGATATTTAACATAATTTAATATATATTTTAGTATATCTTTGGATACTTGTACTATTTATTATTATTTTACATCATGTTATTCTGTTTAGTATTGTATATCACTGCTATAAATTACATATTTGTAATATAATGATAATACAAGATATTATTTGTAAGTGTAAAATCACTGAAATAATAGAAAAATCTAAATACTACTACTAAAAACAAAAAGGGAAAAATACATATACACATACTCATACAGTATATGCACACAAACAATTCAATATAAACATAAAATGCAATGAGTGATGAAAATTAATATATAATAATATATATTAATAATATAAAATATATATAATAGTATATTTTTTTCATTAGCATTAGTAGTAGTATTTACATTTTTCTGTTATTTAATAAATGTTTTCTTAAAGGCCACATGATTTTATTATTAATATTTATATCATATTTAACATGATTTAATACATTTTTACTGTATCTTGATATCGCTAACAATGGCTAGCCTATACGTTGGAGAATCAGTCCGACTTTCCGAGTTGGAATGCACCGTCACATAAAAGGAGCCTGTAATGATGCGGTGTCAATTACGTCACCACTGTAACTACTTTTAAGTCGGTGAGAACAGATTAGCGCACGTCCCCTTTAAGAGCAGCGGATGACGTCAGCACTTCGCTTGCTTTGTTTTTAGACAGCAGTTTTTTTTTTATATGAGCTTCAGACTGTAACCATCAGACAGCAAGACAGCAGCGCCGCCGTCACCGGAGCATTATTGCCGGGTTATAACCGTGTCATACCAGCCGACAGAGATGCCGTCCGACAGACCCTTCAAACAGAGGAGGACGTTCGGTAAGAAAGCACCGGGGCTGGCTCGTGTGTGTATCCGCCTGGAAACAGCATCGGAGCGACGTAGCCGCGGAGCTAGCCGGCCTCTGTTAGCCACCTAGCTTAGAATTAGCTTAAGCGGAGTTACATGGTGTTTACATGTTTGTTACAGAGTTGTGGCTGTTCTTTGTGAGCGGATTATAGCAGTCTTTTATGGATTACATTGCCAGATGAAAAGAAGGAAAACATGTTAAATTCGCCGACTGTTTCTTGTTTTAAATTAAACGTATTAAACGTGTTAAACGTTTTTCACCTGTAAACAAATTGTGGCACATTTTAAAGTCTAATAAAACTCTCAGCCCCAGATTGTCAAAATTATAATAGAACGCGTTCAATAAATAATTGTGAGCAGTAAATATTTAAATACAAACTGTTTACAGTAATTAAAACGAATTACAGGGATTTCTACAACGTAATTTTAAACCTATTAGGAAATAAACAAGTCAATGATTTACTTAGCTGCTGAGTTTGTTTAATGACTGAATTTTGCTTAGTTGGGTTCCGGTAAAAAAACTAATAAATCTACATTTATAGATACTAAACTTATCAATAAGAAAATGGCAGTCGTCACAAAGGCAACAACAACTAAATCTCCAGTTCAGAGAATATTCACATCATTGGACATGTAGTAATAAGCAAGTATTAATCAATTGAGTAACTAATAATCGACGATTAATCGATTAACAAAATAGTTGGCTACTAATTTAATCTGTTTGAGTGAGTTTTTGGCCTCTTAAATGTAGATTTTCTGGTTTCAAGTAACAAAGTAACTGTTAACTCATTAAAAATGAACAATTTAATTTGACCATGATCATAATTTGACCATCGTTTTGACCCTGTGGACCTAGAGAATAATGTACAGGAAAATAATCATTAATAAGAGCAATAATTTTACATAAAAATAAATAATGATTAGAATGAATGCGTAATGTTTTCAACAGGGCAGCGTCTAGTTTTTTTCTTTTCTCCATCCATCACTTCCTCCATAGCGTCACGAGCCGAGAAGGTGGCCTCGCCTGACCGGACACAACTGGAGCAGCTAGGTGGGACTGTGTGGGGCAGGGAACCACTCAAAGGAAAACAACATGTGCTCACACTTTATCCCAGTTCACGTGTTGCGTGATTTATGTGGTAATTTGACACTAAACCACGGCCCCTTGTGCTGCGATGGGAGGAGACTGAAGCCGTTGCATAATCCTACCTTTACAGAGAAAATCATGGCAGAAGTAACTGAGTCATGGAGGGAATCCTTTTTTAATTCAAATCTGATTAAAATCAAGTCCCGGCCGTCAGTGCATCAGACCAGTAACCGCCTTCACACTCGACCGTTTTTATCATGTGGGGCTGTTGTGACTTCATTTTTCAGCTTCTTAAATGTGAATATTTTCTGGGGTTGTAACAAAGAAATCATTAAGTGACTTATTGCGGTTTGTGGACAAAAACATGACGCGTGAGAATGTCATTATTTTAGAGGTTTGGGAAACACTGATCAACATTTTCTGACATTTTGTGGACCAAACAAGCAGTGGCTGGGTGGGAAAAAAAGGAAAAATCAAATCAATATTTCTGTAATTTGAGCGATATGTGCTATAAATAATATCCCGATATAGGAGAGAGACGTGGATAAATAGCTGCACACAGGTTGTTTCTTTTGCTTTTCTCTTGCTTCTCACAGCGTTAGATTGACAATACACTGAAAATACACTAAAATAAAAATATCTACTGTTCATCATCTGTACTAGATAATTTTTGGCTTTTTAATGTTAGATGAAGGATATTTATGCGTGTTAGAAACAATGACATTGACTATAAATATGGTCAAATTCTACAATGACACAAATAATTAGGCTTAAAATGAAACAAGTGTTACTGGCAGTGTTTTAATATAATTTCATTGAATGCATGTATTTTCTAATCAGTATATTTAATTTTTGGTGTGATGTCCATTCACTAACTGTATTTCATTTTAATAAATGATTCATTTGAATAAATGATTATTCAAGTAACAGCCTTTAAAACCAGGAAATGTCATCACAGACACCAAAATATAAGACCAGATCTCGTCTCATGTCACTATAGAGATATAACATCCATATTTTGATGACAGATTAATTGATTATTAAAATGATCGGTAGTTAGAGCCTTCATTAAAAATGTTAAGCTGTGTTGGATTATGGGATTCACAGAGTAGTTACTGTAGAGTTTAGTTTTATTTTGTGTTTTGACTTATCGTGTCTGTTGTTCACAGTTGACCGATGCAAAGAGGTACAGCAGATCCGTGAGCAGCACCCCAACAAGATACCTGTAAGACACATGAACACGCACGCACGCACACGAACACGCACGCACACACACACGAACACGCACGCACACACAGAGGCTGATAAACAGTGAACAGTAAATAACTGCAAACAGCAATGGGGTCTAAAATCAGCCTGGCAACATGATAGTAATATCACAAATCCTTATTATTTTCAGCGTATACGTGAAAAACACAAGGATGGTGTTTTGAGATTGTGAGCAATGAAAAAAACATTTCATTGCTCCCAAAATGCCGTTTCCGTCACGATTAAAAAAAAAAGAACTTGTTTTCGTGTGGACACATGTGACTCTTTTCTCATTTACTCAGGTAATTAAGAAACCTCAGCGCGTTTCCACTAAAATTACCCGGATGAATATTACCCTTGTAAATGCTTTGCCAGGGTAAATTTAGAACCTACTCTGGACTAGGGACTTTTCAGATTAGCAGGAACTTTGGAGGGGCGGGGCTGTGTGGAACACATCTTGTAGCTATTTCGGTGTTGCAAAGACTAGAGACTCCTTTTCAAAAAAAGTGACTAGTGACAAATCTAGTGTCTTCTTGTGTTATTTGAGACTTTTGGAGACACTGACGTGAAAGAACGTATCGTTCTAAATGTCTTTACGCACCGGACGGAACCAACGAGCTAATGATCCTGATGAGATGTAGCCTCTCATGAGCATCAAGAACGATGAGAAGAAAAATATCATGTACGTATGTGAGCACAGCGGGTTTCACACACACACACACACACGCTGCTGCTGTTCTCTGGCTGATGCAGCTCACAATGATGTCAGTAAAAATTATTTTGAAGCTTGATTTTCACTCCCACCATCTCAGGGAAGCACCTTTACAACCCCCCTCCACACATCTGTAACTGTTTTAGACAATAGACCATTTTCACGACCATTACTGTATATTAATAATTATATGGATCAGTATTTACATTATTCCTCTGTTAAAAAGAAAAGCATTGTTTAGGAATGTTATTAAAATAAAAAATCAGTAACAGTGACAGAAGACAATACTTTGAATGTAAGGATTGGTCAGTGATATAAGGTTCAACACACAAAGTACTGCAAAAATACCTTCCTTCTGCAAAATTATAACTACCCAGTCAGTCACAGATGATAAATTATACTGTTTATTAACTTGTATGGTCAGTACAGTATTAGTCATATTGAAATTTGAAATATATTTCAAATATAAAGCTATTTGTAAGGCCAGCAGTAGAAAATAATTTCCCCAGTTTACACAGTCCTATCAAAAGTAGCAATCAGTAAGTGCTGTCACAATCAGCATGCTAAGAATAACCTTTACTGATTATGATTTTTATCCAAAATTCAAATTTTGCATGTCAAAAGTGGTGAGGCAGCATGACTCCAACCTTGGTAACATTACACCTGAAAATTATTCTTCACAACAAACACATGGCAAAATGCAAACATCCAAGCCACAAATCTCTAAGGAATATCTGAGTGCACAAGAGAACTGCTCACCTGATCCAGGTTTTACTTTGTGGGTGTGTTCCTGGTTTAGGGAGTCTCTTCAATAATGATAAATAATTGTGCAGTATCAGGGCAAACGGCCCACTGTATTAGTGAGTTTAAAGTAGAGTGTGGTTGCATTGTAGAAAGATGAGAGGCTGCGACCTTTTGTGTCCTGAACGTGCTCGGTGGGGGTCTCATTGTGATTCCTCCTCTGCTGAAAACCTTCTCCACTGGTGCTGAAGTGGTAGGTACCAACAGCACCTCCAGTGGGAATCCGTCCGAGTTTTTGGCCCAGAAGACAAAAGCATGGTCAAGGTCACAGTCCTGGATTGCCACAAAGTATTTGTCTTTATCTGCGCGACAATGCGTGGAACCACATCAGTGTCCCCCGAGGCTGTTGTATCCCCCACAACCTCCATGGGGTTCTCCAACTCAAAGATCAAAGTATCTGAAAAACACCCAAAACGAAAAATGGTGGAGGTCAGGCTGAGATAGTTCATTATGCAGTGTGAGTAGCTAGATAAAAATATACTCACCTGTGAGCGTCTTCCTTCTGTGATGATTATGCACTTCCCTTATGGGGAACATCCAGTTCCAACCAGCTGAAACCAAACTGTGGATCCAGCATCATAGCCACAAAAGTACACATGGCGACTAAAAGGTTCCTCTCACCAACTATTACTAATTCCACATTTTTGTTCTTAGTCTTGATAGATGTTGCCAAGTCATAAAAGTCTTAATTGTTTCATATTGAAGTTTATTTTTGGATTTTTTTTTCTGCAACTGTTTTTATAATCAAGCTGATATTTTTTTGATTAATGGATTAATCATTTGGTCCATAAAATAAAAAAAAAATTAAAAAAAAAAGGATTTTGTCTAATAAATTATTCAGTTTTAATAATTTTTATTTGGAGCAAATAAACTGAATCATCAAAAAAGTCCTAGCCCTAAATTTTTAGTTCACACATTTTTATTGAAAATACTGTATTAAGATTGAAGAGAATTTGTTGTTCAAGTTAAGCAATTTTTAGTCTTAGTTATTTAAGTTATACGTCATTAGATGGAGGAAAAATGGCCAAATATATGGCTTTAAATAGAAAATCAGCATCTACTGTTTTCCAAAAATTTGCATTGGTCATAGAAAGACCAAAGAGTTCCAAAGTCATCGTCCGTCTATCTTCATTTTCCGACATTTTATTCAGCACGAGAAACTTAATTTGGCAATTATTTGCTTGCTGGTATCAGATGCTTCCAATTCACGGCATGTTTTGCTTTGTGGCCACTGCAGGTCATCATCGAGCGTTACAAGGGAGAGAAGCAGCTGCCAGTTCTAGACAAGACCAAGTTCCTGGTACCTGACCACGTCAACATGAGCGAGCTGGTGAAGATTATCAGGTAAACAATGATTTACTTCATCGATGTCGGCGCGCAAAGTGCAGCAATTTCCAAAACGATGTGAACGTCACCATTTGGTCGGGATTAGGTGACGTTCACATCACGGGCAGGTGGAGTACTGTAATTTTATCACCGGCCATCTTTAATGTTAATGGCCAATTCACAGAAAATAAGAAATGTCAGTAAAACTAGCACCAGTTGATTCACGCGCCGCCGTCGCTCCTGCCGTCATGTGCGTATAAAGTTGCTTCCTGATATCACATGCACAAATAACGTTGCGCTGAGAAAAGGTAAAACGCCTAAAACACAAAACTGGACCAGGGACTAGCCTACTCGTGAATTTTATTGGCATTTTATTAGCCACATAGCGAGCTGTTTACATAACTATATCCCTAAAGCAATCAACCTTTTTGTTAAGTATGGTGTTTGTGAATAATACACAAGGTTTGCCACACGCTTGTCTGACCGCCTTGTACGAAACGGTATGCTTCTTCAAGTCCCTTCATGTTTGGAAATCTGCAGGAGACTACTTGCAAGCAGGATATGATGGAATATTTATGGATATTCACTGCTGGTCTATTCACATGGAAAAAGTATTAACTGGGTGTAGTCTTTCCAGACCTTTGTACCCAAGGTAAAAGTCGCCTAAATGTCTAATGACATCATTCATTAATGCTGACTAATGTGGCATCTTCGGACAGGACTAAAACTCTGGTAATTACTTAACCCCACCTCTCCATGTAAAACTAATCCCATTCGAAAAGTCAAAAATGATCATACTAATAAGCACCAACCAAACATACAGCAGTAATTGGGCTTTTACTAAGGATTATTTTTTATCACTGTTGAATTGTTTTCTCAATTCGCGAACTAATTAAAGAATTTTGGCACATTAAAACTAAGAAGATTGAAAAAAAAGTTTTCAAGTTTTATTATAACACTCAAACCTATTAAGTAGTAGCCATTGTGTCACTGGCAGTGGAACTTGCCTGGACAGTGGCAGTGATGGCTGCCATGTCTGCCATGTTTGTCAGGGCAGTGTTCTTGGTGGAGGTGTCTGTCAAAGTTGCCAGGGCAGGGGCCGCCACTGTGGTTTGAAGTGCTACACCTGTGGCGACAGCCGTCATATTTGTCAGTGCAGCAGTCGTGCCAGCTGCCACAGCTGTTTTTGTGGTGGGTGTCATGGTTGCTGGGGTAGCAAACATGGCAGTTCACAGTGCTACACTTGTGACTGCCGTATTGCTGGCAGCAGTGGCTGTCATCAAAGGGGCAGCATTCATGGTGGTTGTGGCGGGTGTTGAAGTTGCTGAGATAGCAAATGTTGCAGCGGCCATGGTTTATCGAGCTATACTTGGGATGGCTGTCACATTCATGTGGGTGGCAGTCGCGAAGGCGGAAGCCGTCGTAGTTGTGATGGTAGCGGCAGTCGAGCCTGCCTGGGCAGCAGGCGCTGCCACTGTGGTGTATGGTGAAACACTTGTGGCGACGGACTTTGTAGTTGCATGGGCCGCAGATATGGTGGTGGCCGATGCTACCATGGTTTACAGTGGTACACTTGCGACAATGACCGTCATAGCCATTGGGGCAGCAATCGTGGTGATGGCAGCTTCTGCCGTGGAATGCGGTCCTACACTTGTGGCTGTTGTCGTTGTTGGGGCAGCAGTCTTGGTGGTAGTGGCAGCGGTTGTAATGATAGTTACTGTTGTAGTCAAAGTGATAGCAGCGGTAGAGGTGGCAGCTGTTGAAGTTGCTCGGGTTGCAAACGTGGCAGTGGCCATTATGTACGGGGCTACACTTGTGAAGATGGCTGTTGCAGTTGCCTGAGCAGTAGACGTGTTGGTGGTGTCTATTGGAGTTGAAGGGGCAGCAGCTATGGTGGTGGCAGTGCCTGCCATATTTGTTGGGGCAGCAGTCTCTACCATGGTTTATGGTGTTGCACTTGTGGCAATGGCTGCTGCAGTTGTTGTGTTGGCAGCCACTGTTAAAGTTGCTGGGACTATTGTGGCAGCGGCCATGGTATACAGTGCTACATTTGCGACAGCGGCCGTCATGGCTGTTGTGGTGGCAGCTGCTACAGTGGTTTACAGTGTTACACATGTGGCAACGCCTGGCACAGTTGTGTTGGCAGCCACTGTTAAAGTTGCTGGGACTATTGTGGCAGTGGCCATCGTATACAGTGCTACATTTGCGACAGCGGCCGTCATGGCTGTTGGGGCAGCAACTCTGATTGTGGAAGGTCCTCTCATGGTTTGCAGTGCTACACTTGTGGATGAGGTTGTCGTAGTCGTGCCAGCAATGGCAGTTGTTTGTGCAGTAGTCGTCAAGGCAGTAAGACTTGCCAGGGCAGCAGGTATTGACACAGTGGTTTACAGTGCAACACTTGTGGCAGTTGCAGTTGTGGTCGTCCGCACAGCAGCCGTGGTGATGACACTGGTTGTGGGGGGAACAGAGTTAGTTAGTATTTCACCTTCTCACACAAGGCAAAGATTTGGAGACGACACATAAGAGAAGGACGAGAGCCTTGACACAAAACTGGTTAATCAGCTGGGTCCGAATGGTTCAACTCATTCAGTCTAAACTCACCTCCACCTTGTTGCGGCAGCACTTCTTGTGGTAAACAGGAAGTTCGATGTTGACCCTACAACTGAAAAGATGAACGGAAATTTGTGTCAAGTGAGAATCATTCAAATTTTAATGATATTGCTTATCAGTATGGTACTTGAGTGATATGCTGATTGGTCCTTTTGTTACCCTTTTCATAGAATAAAAAATAGGTACTTTGAAGTACAGTTATTAAAAAATATTTTGGATATTTTGTCATTACATTTTATTTGTGATAAATTCAATCTATGTATACCTGAAGATCTATTCTCAAACTCAATTACTTATTAATAGCACATTTAAGGTTCAACAGACAATTATCTTTTCTACAATATTGATGGAAGTGTTTTAAAGTTTGAGACCCAACAAATTTAAAACATGATGGGAGGCAAGGTTGAACATCTGACAACATTTTGCAAGAAAGAGCTTAGGCCCTTGTTGCAATTGCAACTTACATTAGAGAACATGTGGAATTTGTGTGTCATGTTGAACCAGTTAATGGTACCATCTACTTTTGGGACAGGCTAGGACATTATGCATATAAAAACTGAACTGGAAAAAAGCACTTTAGTAAAGCAATATCCATTTCTTGCAACTTTTTGAAAGAACTGCCTATATTGCCTATAACTGCCTATTATTATTATCACTAACAGTAGTATTGTTGTCATTATTATTATGCTACGATTCAAAGTTCATCAGTACAATTTCTTATCAATAATCTCGGCTGCTGCTTGTATAAAAGATACCGTAGTTCTCTAAACATGACATAACTGATTTTAAACTTGATACAACTGTTGTATATTTGCTCCTGGTCTCTCTCTTCTGTCTCTCCCTCACCTCCCTCTTTTTCCTTTCTCTCCCCCTTTCTGTCCCCCACCTCTCCCCCTCCCCCATTTTCCTCTCACCCCAACCAGTCCTCTTCCTCTTCACTGATGCCTAGTGCTTGCTCATTGTGTAACATGTGAACTTAAGTTGCTTGATACAAGATCAAATTGAGGGAAACAGGGCAGGGCAACAATCTTTAAGGGCTGCTACTGGTATTTACAATGACATTTTGTGTGAAAGCTCAGATGCTGGTGTAACATTACAGATACAAATTTATTTTAAGACAAAGTGAAGGGATAGAGCGAGGCAGTAATCTCTAAGGCCTGATGGTTGTACTAGTTGATGCAGTGGGGGGGTTGTTGCCATTGTTGGGGTGGGTGCCGCCACGGTTGTCCGGGCGTCACTCATGGTGACAGTCAAGGCAGGGGCTGCCGCCGTCGTCAGGGGCGGCCACGGTCGTCGGGGCGGCCAGGGTCGTCGGGGCGGCCAGGGTTGTCGGGGCGGCCAGGGTCGTCGGGGCGGCCAGGGTTGTTGGGGTGGCAGTCATGCTGGGGGCGGCCACGGTTGTTGGAGTGGCCAGGGTCGTCAGGGCGGCCACGGTCGTTGGAGTTGCCAGGGTCGTCAGGGCGGCCACGGTTGGGGCGGCAGTTGTGGTGGGGGCTGCCGTGGTTGCCAGGGTGACAGCGGCAGTCATTGCGGGGGTTGCTGCGCTCGTCGAGGGCTGTGGTGGTCATAGTAGTGGTTATGGGGGATGTCATGGGCATGGACGTCGGGACTGCAGTTGTTGATGCAGCAGCCGTGGTGATGGTGCTGGTTGTGGGGGAGCAGAGTTAGTATTTCACCTTCTCAAAGTTCATAAGGCAAAGATTTGAATACGACACATAAGGGTGAGAGTCTTGACACAAAACTGGATAATCAGCTGCAGGGCCAGCTCTGTTGAACCATTGAATCTAAACTCACCTCCACCACAGGCGGCTGCTTGTTGAGGTAGAACTTCTTGTGGTCATGACGGGGGCAGTTGTGGTCATCGGCGCAGCAGCTGTGGTGATGGTGCTGGTTGTGGGGGAGCAGAGTTAGTATTTCACCTTCTCAAAGTTCATAAGGCAAAGATTTGAATACGACACATAAGGGTGAGAGTCTTGACACAAAACTGGATAACCAGCTGCAGGTCCAATGCAGCTCTGTTGAACCATTGAATCTGAACTCACCTCCACCACAGGCGGCTGCTTGTTGAGGTAGGACTTCTTGTGGTCATGGTGGGGGCAGTCGTGGTGATGGTGTTGGTTCTGGGGGAGCAGAGTTAGCATTTCACCATCTCAAAGTTCATGAGGCAAAGATTTGAATACAACACATAAGGGTGAGAGTCTTGACACAAAACTGGATAATCAGCTGTAGGTCCGATGCCAGCTCTGTTGAACCATTGAATCTAAACCCACCTCCACCACAGACGGCTGCTTGTTGAGGTAGCACTTTTTGTGGTCATGGCGGGGGCAGTTGTGGTCATCGGCGCAGCAGTCGTGGTGATGGTGTTGGTTCTGGGGGAGCAGAGTTAGCATTTCACCTTCTCAAAGTTCATGAGGCAAAGATTTGAATACAACACATAAGGGTGAGAGTCTTGACACAAAACTGGATAATCAGCTGCAGGTCCGATGCCAGCTCTGTTGAACCATTGAATCTAAACCCACCTCCACCACAGGCGGCTGCTTGTTGAGGTAGCACTTTTTGTGGTCATGGCGGGGGCAGTTGTGGTCATCCGCGCAGCAGCCGTGGTGATGTTGCTGTTGTGGGGGAGCAGAGTTAGTATTTCGCCTTCTCAAAGTTCACAAGGCAAAGATTTGAATACAACGCATAAGAGAAGGGTTCTCCCTGGTAACTTTCTTGATAGTATATGGTATATGGACCTGCTTCTGCTGGCGTTCTGTGGACTCTGGTTACCCTGGCTTGGATTACTGGCTTGGATGGGGATCGACCATCCTCGCCTCCTCATCTCCGTAGACGACGGTAAATCTGCCACCACTGGCTGAGACGGGGCCGCTCATTTGCTGGCCCCAACTCGTTCCCTGGTTATTGAGAGGTTGTTGGTGAACAAAACTTTCATTTTTCCTTTTTGTGACGGAGACTTGGCTGTGTGGCAGTGAATCCAGTGCTTTTCTGTTCTTTTCTGATTGTACATAGTTTAATTCCCCAAGGATGTCACGTTGAGGAGGGGGTATAGCGACTGTTTTTAAAACAAACCTTCACTGCAGACAGCTCACGTTATCTGCCTCTTTCTCCAGCTTTGAACTGAACATATTCGAGCTGGGTCACTCTCAGCCAGTTCTGTGTGCTGTGATTTACCAACCACCAAAATACAACAAGAACATTTTAAGTGACTTGTTTAATTTCTTGGCAGAAATAATGACAAAATACAACCTGGTCCTTATTGTCAGGGATTTTAACATTCATGTGTGTTGTCCTGATAATCCGCTGGTAAAAGACTTTTTAAATATTATTGACTCTTAATCTTGTTCAATCTGTGGCTGGTCCCACACATAAACGAGGGCACATACTTGATCTTATTTTATCTTGTGGTTTTATCTGTTTCTGATATTGAAATTTGTGATGTGGTGTTCTCCGACCACAGCTCGAGGTCCTCTGGTGTAGTACCTGCGAATCTCAAACATGCAGTCGTGCAACCACTGATTGAGAAACCTGGTCTGGGCCCCACAGTCCTATCCAATTTTAGACCAGTCTCCAAACTCCTATTCCTCTTGAAAGTCCTGGAAAAGATGGTGTCAATCCAGTTATAGCCCTACTTAGAATTGAATAACATTGTTGAGGGTTTCCAGTCAGGTTTTAAAGCTCTTCACAGTACTGAGTCAGCACTCCTGAGAGCTGGCAACAGACAATGGTGATCATGTTGTCCTGGTACTTCTGGACTTGACTGCTGCCTTTGGCACAGTGCATCATAACATTCTTATATCGCGTCTAGAGCACTGGGTTGGCATTAAAAGCACAGCCTTAGAGTGGTTCAGGTCTTACCTGACTGGAAAAAAGTTTTTGTGTAAACCTTGATGGTTTTGTGTCCTCTTCTGCACCCCTCCTCTGTGGAGTGCCACAAGGTTCAATTTCCGGCCCTCTACTGTTCTCTTTGTACATATATTTTCATTGCTATGCTGATGACAGCCAAAGTTATGTCCCTCTAAGGAGAAACAAAATGCTGATTCCATGAACCACTATTAGAATGTCTCAGTGACATCAAAGCATGGATGAAATGTAACCTTCTAAGCTTCAGTAAGAAAAGACAGAGGTTATGTTGTTTGGAGCCAACAGTACCTATGATGCCCGTACATTTGACCTGGGTTCCCTGGCACCTTTTCACAGAAGCATTGTAACAAACCTTGGTGTGAAAATGGATTCTGGCCTTCAAATGGACACACACATCAGCTTTGTAGTAAAAAAAAAAAAAAATAGAGCTTCTTTCAATTGAGACAGTTATCAAAAATTAAACCTGTTCTGTCACAGCAGGATTTTGAGAGCGTTATTCATGTTTTCATCACAACTCGTCTTCATTACTGTAACGCCCTATATGCTGGGGTTAGCCAGACTTCTCTCCCTCACCTGCAGCTGGTTCTGAATGCTGCTGCTCGCCTGTTAACCGATGCACACAGACATGAGCACATAACTCCCATTTTGGCCACGCTACACTGGGGCTCCCTGTTTCGTACAAAATTAATTTTAAAAATCTTTTATTTGCTTTGAAGTGTCTGCATGGCCGTGCCCCACCATACCTGTCCGACTTACTTCAGCACTATGGCTCCATCGCGATCTCAGATCTGCTGATCAGCTGCTGCTGAGTGTACCTAAAACTAGGTTGATGCTTAGAGGGGACCGGGCTTTCGCAGCCATAGCTCCCCATCTCTGGAACCACCTGCCAATCAACATTAGACCGGCCCCTTCACTTACTGTTTTTAAAGTTCTATTCACTTCAATTCAATTCAATTTTATTTTGTATAGCGCCAAATCACAACATACATTATCTCAAGGCACTGTACATAGTAAGGCCAAAACCTTTACGGGAGAGAAAGAAAAAGAGGGAGGTGAGGGAGAGACAGAAGAGAGAGACCAGGAGCAAATATACAGCAGTTGTATCAAGTTTAGAGTCAGTTATGTCATGTTAATAGAACTACAGTGTCATTTATACAAGCAGCAGCAGAGATTATTGATAAGAAACTATACTGATGAACTTTTAATCGGAGCATAGTAATAATGACAGCAGTATTATTGTTACTGATAATAATAATAATAATGATTATCTCTTCTAAGATAATCTCTTCTTAGAAGATTTGCTGGCTTCATCTGAGATAAGGTTACACTTCTGACAAGTACGCTATATCACCATGTTTCATTTATTCTGCCTCTGCAACATCGGCTACACACACACACACTCTCACTCTGACTAGTGGCGTCATCAGGGGGTGGCCAGGGGTGGCCACGCCCCCCCTAAATTTTACTGGCCACCCCACTGGCCAGTATAGATTGTAGTAGCGTCAGTTATGCATTCATCCCAAATGCACAGCCAGCCAGGCGAGCCGCTCTTGACCTTCCCTCACTCCCAGCAGCCCCCCGGCCGCTGTTGCGCTCTCCGACAGCAACGGCTCAGCGTGTGCGCGTGACCGCCGCTTGTACCTATACAGGTAAATGACCTCAAAAGGAGTTAAGAGGGGAGACGGAGAAGACTACCAGTAAGTAAATGAGTCAAAATATTCTTTAGTAAAAGAAGAGGGGGAAGTATGCGTCGTAACGTGTGCTTTTCAAGTGCTAAATAGTGCTGTTACAGCAGCCGTTACAGCAGCTTTTTGACATGTATAACTGAGTTACGTAGCTAACGTTAGCTGCTGCTTGTATATGTTATGTCAGTCATTTTCAGACAATGAAGAGAAAGTCCACAGACATCTCTTCTTATTTTAAGAAGAATATTAGAACAGGAGAGAAAGAGACGACAGGGGAGCATCAGAGGCTTAGGGAGGAGGAGGACGGAGGAGGACGGAATAGAGGAAAAGACAGAGCAGGATACACAGTCAGCATCAATAACAGAGCCAGAAGCCAAACAGGACTCCTGCCTTATAAATTCATTACACAATAAAACATAATTGTTGTAGAACTCAAAATGTTAACTGTACTGTTAATAGTCTGTGCACATTAGATCATTAGTAACATTAAATATAACACAATAAACCAAAGTATATCAGTAGGCATTTCTTTCCGATAGATCAGAAGTCTTTCCGATAGTTTTCTACTGGCCGGTTTACTACAACAGTATAATGATATCCTGAAATTATGGCTTTTAGTTTTGGTGTGCCACCTCAAGATTTTAAGTGTCCCCATCTGGCCACCCCTATGAAAAATTTCTTGAGGCTCCACTGGGTCTGACAAAACATTGCATCTGTGTAAACTGCTTCATAAAGATATTCCGTTGGGTCTTCTCTAAGCGCTTCATCTTTGTTGGTTTCAAAGTCGGACATGTTTCTTAAATTTCTGTCATGCTCTGATTAAAACAGATGATAAACTGTGACCTGTGACGGCTGCCCGACGGAGTGATGCCGACCCTTAAATAATGAATTGAAAGCACGGTTCTGATCGTTGTCACTTAGAAATCTGATTGCGTGTAGTTGTGAATTGAGAACGCGATTTTTTTCAACGATTTATCGTGCAGCCCTAGATAGTATTTCACCTTCTCAAAATTCACATGGCAAAGATTCAAAGATGACACATAAGAGAAGGCAAAACTGTTTAAACAGCTGCAGGGTCCGATGTCAGCTCTGTTGAACCATTGAATCTAAACTTACTTCCACCACAAGTGGCTGCTTGGTGGGGTAGCACTTCTTGCCGTCGTCGACGTCGGGACGGCTGCCGTCGAGGTCGTGACAGGGGCTGTTGTCGACGTCGGGGCGGCGGTCGCCGAGATCGTGACGGGGACTGTCGTCGACATCGGGGCGACGGTCGTCGAGATTGTGGCGGGGGCTGTCGTCGGCGTCGGGGCGGCAGTCGTCGAGATCGTGGAGGGGGTACTCATTGTGGTAGCAGTTGTCAACAGGACGTTCAGTGTGGACCCTACAATTGAAAAGATAAATGGACATTTGTGTCAAGTGGGGATCATTAAGATTTTAATGATACTGTTTATCAATGAGGTGCTTAAGTGTTATTGGTTCTTTTACTTATTTAGTCTCTGAATATCAGAAGGGTAGGACGATTTGCTATATCACTTCATCTGCCTCTCTTCTTACTCTAATGCTCCCATCACTCTGGGAGAGAGTAAATCTGGACTCACATGACCTCCTTCCATTGCTCCAGAGTCCAATCTTTATTTTCGATGCTTCCATTTTTTGACTTTGCACACAAAAATGAAATTATTCCACAAAACCCAAAAACTACCAGGGTCAAAATTATTATCCCCTTGATGCTAATAGTCAATTGTGTCTCCTTTTTTGCTGGATAGCAGCCGGTAGTGGTTTGTTGTAGTTTTCAACAAGTCTCTGACTCGTCTCCTGAGGAATCCCAGCCCATTCTTCTTTGGCAAATCTCTCCAGCTCCTCCAGATTTGATGGCCTTCTGGCATGGACCTTAGTCTTCACTTCAATGGGATTTAAGTCAGGACTTTGTGCAGGCCAGTCAATAACGTTCACTTCACTGGCTTGAAGGTGTCTTTTCTACAGAAGTGGACTTCTTCTTGGACTTCCGGTCGGAACACCGTGGTGATGGCTGCATAACGAGGGAGCTCCCGGTGAAACCGGAATATTAGAGAAACCCCCCCTATAATATGAGCAGTTCATCTTCATTTAAAGATTAAAGAGGGGGTATACGACTTCTACCACCACCCTGAGAAATAAACACCGTCCGCAGTCGGGTAGGTGAGTGAGAAAAGTGAAGAGTACAACGTGAACAACTAGCAACTAACTAGCTCAAATTAGCAAACAAGTCCGTGAGGAGGGATGGCCGACTTGGAGATGATTTTGAAAGAAATAAAAGGGTTTTGCCAAGGAAACAAAGAACAGATAGAAATAATAGAAGAAATTGTGAAGGCGAACACTAGACTGGACAAAGTAGAAGGGCGAGTTGAAAAAGTGGAGGAACGCGTCCAAAACACAGAGGAAGTTATCACGGCCATGCTAAAGCTGCACGGTAAGCTGGAGGACAAGTTGCTGGATGTAGAGAGTCGCTCCCAACGCGAGAATGTAAGGATATATGGGGTGCCGGAGGGAGCCGAGAAGGAATCAACAACGATAACTTCATTTGTGGAAAAGTCACTCCGCTAGGGCCTGAATCTAACAGAAGATTTAGCAAACCTGCAGATTGAAAGAGCGCACCGGTCTCTGGGTCCGCAACCGCCTATAGACGCGCCGCCTTGCTCCATCATAGACAAGTTTCTAAGTTTTAAAACAAAAGAGACGATACTCCGCAAAGTATGGCAGGGGAAGGGATTTACCTGGCACGAAAAACACATAAACCTGGACCACGATTATCCACCTCTAATTCTCAAAAAAAGAAGAGAATACGCAGAGATACGCAAAGTGCTGAAGGAAAACAAAGTTAATTTCCAGACCCTCTTTCCCGCCAGACTACACGTGAAATATGACGACGGACCCAAAATCTGCAACACTATAGAAGAGGCAGCGGAGGACCTGCTGAGGAGAGGTTACACTGTGATGGCCCCCAAACCTCCGGAGACGTTAATGGAGCATGTGCAGCGGCTGACGTGGAAGAGAGTGGAAAGGCTAGCGGGCGGGGGGCACATCAGGTTTTTGAAGGAGATTGAGGGGAACATCACATAAATGCAAAGCAAAGTTTAAAAATTGCTTTGTTTAATATAAATGGTTCAGTTAAGAGATGGAAGACCTTTTCAAAATTAAAGGAGGACAAAATCCAAATAGCTTTCTTACAAGAGTCACACGTCAGTGACTCTGAACACGCTAAATTGAATAGACTGGGATTTAAACATGTTTATTTTTCGTCTCATTCATCGGGAAGGCGGAGAGGAGCTGTAAATCATGAGCATATATCAGAACACAAAGATAAAGAAGGCAGATTCATTATGATTACAGGCAAAGTAGAAGGTAATGAGTCATTAACGTGTATGTTCCCCCTGGTAGTGAATGGTCCTTTTATAAAACATATACTTGATTTAATGACAACAAAAAGCCAAGGGACTTTAATATGTGGAGGTGATTTCAACATGCGGCTTAATCCGAAATTGGACTCATCAAATGGGAAATTTGACGCGAAAAATTTTAACGAAAGATTCAATACTTGGATGAGTGAAGTGGGGATAGTGGACGTGTGGAGAGAGAGAAGAATGCTTAAAAGAGAATTCTTCAAGGTAGACAATTACGAAATAGGATATCGGTCTATCTAAATAATAGGGTCAAATCTACTCTATGGAGGTTGAATTCGAACATCCTAAATAATACAATTACTAAGACTAAATTGAAAAATGAAATTAAAATATATTTGGAACATATTGATAATGATGAAGTGACTCCACCAATACTTTGGGATGCAATAAAAGCTGTAAGTAGGGGCAAAATAATAGCCATCACCTCACATGAGAAAAAAAATGAAAGAACAAAAACTCAAAAACCTAGAAGATGACCTGAAGAGACTACAAAAAAAACATGCAAGATCCTTTAAAGATGACATTAAATCAAAGATCCTAAAACTAAAAAAAAAAAAGAGATCGATGAAATAAATACACAGGAAATTCAAAAAAGCTCCTTTTAACAAAAGGACGATATTATGATGCAGGGGGCAAATCATTGAAACTACTATCGTATAAACTAAAAAAACAACAAGCAGACAGAACTATTCATAAAATAAGAAATCCTGCAACAAAAGAAATAGAAACTGACCTAGAGAAAACACAACAGTGCTTTCAAAAATACTACAAATTACTATATCACCAGCCACAAAAAAATGACAACCCCCAGATTGACGCCTTTCTGTCTCAGATACATCTGCCAAAGAGTACGGATGCAGAATGAAAAATTAATATCTAAAATAACAAAAGAGGAAATTCAATCAGCAATAGGAAGAACCTATCCTCTTTTATATGCGATAGTTAGATAATCAGAGGTGATGTGCTCCCTTGTTCTATGTTGTTCAGGACCAAAATAAGTTTTTGTAAGAGAGTCTCTGGAGAGGCAACACAAATATAACATGCCGATATTATAAGAATGGCTGAATGCTGTAAATTGCTAATGCTGGAACTTGTCTAGTAATTGTCTTCTTTGAGACTACAGTTCCTGACCTGCCCAAGTCCTTCACTAGTGGCAGTTGTTCTGGGCTCTTTAGACACATTAGTCTTTGATAGCTCTCTTCCTACCTCTGCCAGGCTTGTTCTGTATTGTGTGGCTCTATAACCCTCAGTTTTAACTTGAGTCTTAAAGTTTTAATCATTGCACATGTGACGGATTTCTATATCACTTTGAATGACTAAGATGATTACATGTATCACTTTAATTTCTGTATCACTTTGATTGGCTAAGAACTGTAACCTGACTTTCATGTAACTATCAATGATGTCTATTGGATGAAAGACACTCAACTCAGCTTGAAAGGAGGAAAGCGTCCAGAGTTAAGGTACCACCGTGTTGCCCAACTGACGAGGAGAGGAGACACTCCATATAATTCACCATCAGAAACTTCACCGATACGTCACGGAGACTTGACTGTGGTTTCAGCTGTCCTCCCTCCGCTCCTGGCTCAGGTCACCCCAGAGGGACACTCGCACTTCAGGGCTGTTAGGGCTCAGTTTTTTGGAGGGAACAGTTTTCCCTCCAGCACTGCTGAGGACTTCCCTGAAGACACTCTTTCCCTGAAGGAGCGCCACGCACTGGATTCACCTCCATCGCCATCTCTGGCCTGGAGACGCCTTTACCCATTCCGATCATTGAATCAAGACCAAGGGCCTACGAGTACAACTGTAAGATCTTACCAACGCTATTCCGACTGTCTAAGACCTAGGCCTAGGCACACTAAGCTGAAGTGTTAAATTGTGTTCTGTTTCTGCCGTCGTCAAGGTCGTGGCGGGGGCCGTCGTCGAGGTCGGGGCAACGGTCGTCGTCGAGGTCGTGGCGGGGGCCGTCGTCGAGGTCGGGGCAACGGTCGTCGTCGAGGTCGGGGCAACGGTCGTCGAGGTCGGGGCAACGGTCGTCGAGGTCGTGGAGGGGGCCGTCGTCGAGGTCAGGGCAATGGACGTCGACGTCGGGGCGACAGTCGTCGAGGTCGTGAAGGGGGCTGTCGTCGAGGTTGGGGCGACGGTCGTCGACGTCGGGGCGACGGTCGTTGAGGTCGTAAAGGGGGCCGTCGTCGAGGTCGGGGCGACGGACGTCGATTTCGTGGAGGGGGCCGTTGTCGACGTCGGGGCGACGGACGTCGACGTCGGGGGGGGCGTCGTCGAGGTCGTGAAGGGGGCCGTCGACGAGGTCAGGGCAATGGTCGTCGAGGTCGTGGAGGGGGCCGTCGTCGATGTTGGGACGGTGGTCGTCGAGGTCGTGGAGGGTGCTGTCGTCGATGTCAGGGCGGCAGTCGTGGCTGTAGTGGCAAGTGCCGTCGTAGTCGTGGGGGAAGCCGCTGTGGTGGTGGTGCTGGAATTGAGAGGGAGAGTTAGTTCTCATCTTAAAGTTCACAAATCAAATACTGATTTAAATCCCATCAGATTCAGAAAGAACTTTGGCAGCCATGATAGGCATGGCTCAATATACAAAGACAATGACAAGAAATACAGATAGTTCAGTTTGATTTTTGCTAGTTATTTTGTTTGATGTCAGATCTGTTTTTACATCATAGTCATCTTCATCAATTTAAATTCAGGAACTAACCTTCTCGGACTGATGCTTGATGGGCCAGCACTTGTTCTGGTTGTTACGCCAATGGTTGTTGTTAAGGGCAACATTGTTGTACTGGGACTTGGACCAGTAGGAATTTCGGGAAATCCCCACAACTCCAATATATCGTTGTCTAAAAATATAACTCCGTTTCCCTCACTTGGAGCCTCTGTTACAGGGTTCTCGTCTGGATTTGGAAATCCCCACAAATCAAAGATATCTTCGTCCAAAAATGTCTCCCCGTTTTCTTCCTCACGTGGAGCCTCTGGTATCTCTGGGGTCCTGTCTGGATTTGATGGTGGAGGAGTTTCCCCAAACCCCCACAGGTCAAACACATCCGGTTCTTGCGGAGCTCTTGGGTAGCGTTTCCGCCCACTTTGGGCCGATGCACTGAAACAAGCCGCCAGAGCTGTGGTCATTTCTCCCGCTGGGTCCTGATAAATTATTTCCAAGAGGGAATCCTGCAAAACATTTTGGCATTAATAACCCTAAACTTAATAAAAAGGGAGTTTGTCAGACCATCTTTACCATCTCTGCCAGTATCTTCACCAACACGACCCCTGATGTCATTGTTTGTGTCATCCAAGTGACACCATCTTTACCCAGAGCCTTCACCCTCTTCATTCTCGTTCCTGGAGACAGCATTACTGACACATCTCTTGCTCTGCATGCCACTAGCGGTGTCAGTCGCAACTGTGGAGGATGTTGACAGGTTGCCACACCAGTCATGGTCATCTGGACTAGATGGTTGAAGTAGCGTAGCTTCAACTGGTGAAACCTTGTCCTATTTGATGTCTGAAGGGAACAAGTTCAACTGTTAGGTCACTTGATTGACTGCAGGTTTCAAGACACCACAGTGGATGTTTTTAAAATCATGAAATGGGCTGGCACCTCAGTATCTGAACTGCTGCATCTACACACTCCAACCAGAGCACTTAAGTCAGCTAACCAGCTGCTACTGAAAGTCGCAAAAACAAAGCTAAAGACCAGAGGAGATGGAGCTTTTGCTTTGGCAGCTCCTCGGCTTTGTAATGCCCTGCCCTGGCACATTAGATGTGCCCAGACTGTTGAACACTTTAAAACTTACAAAAAAACAAAACAAAACACACAACCTACTTTTATTCTATGGCATTTAACTGAAGTTGCACTGGACTCCCATCCTTCTGTTTGTCTATATTTATGTGTTTTTATTATGTTTTGTGTAAGTTAACTGTTTTATGTTTCATGCTTTTGTTGTTTCTAAATGGGCTTTATAAATAATTTGAACGATAATCGGGGGCTTGTCCGACTCTGCCCACAGTCACATTACCCAAAAATATATCCATAATTTAGCTCTGCTTTATTTGCACAAAATGGGGTAGAAATAAAACAAAAAAATGGGAGTGGGGTAGCAAGCTGAGCAGAAAGCATCCAATATACACAACATGTGCTGTGATCAGCTGGGTCAACTTGGAACAAAATCCACTTTTACCCATGATGCCATGTGGCAGCTGGTGTACGGAAACTTCAGAAGCAGCCATGGCCCCAAGGTTCGAATGGTTACATGACAGCCGTTCTGCGGCAACAGCCTCCTCCCATCTGTTGACAAACAACCCAATGTTTAATCCAAATCAGTTTTCAAACAGAAACATTTGTATGCATTTCATACATAACATGCAGCTGAAAGTGCTGAACAGTACAAAACTTCTGTTATCGCTTTATTTTGGTGAAGGTGTTTGGCATCAGGTCAACAGATCAGTGGAAATCTACAGTTTTACACTTAATTAAATTAGATGGTCCCAACACATTTGTAGAGGCAAGTTTAGTTTCCAAGTCTGTTGATTTGCAACTATCCTCTTATTGATAGTCAACCCCATAAGGGTTATAATCAGGCCGACACCATGGGTCCGTCTGGTTTCCATGGTGGCCTTTTGTGTTTGGCCATGGTACTGAAACCATAAAAGGGACCGGCATAATTTGCCCACTTCAAGCTCACCTAGAACCCAGGTACCCTGCAAAGGGTAGTAAGTGGACACGGGCTTGAACTGGGCAAGCATGGGTGGAGCCAGCAAGGAAGCCATGGACAAAACCAACTTGGGACCCATAATGTCGGCCCTTATGGACATGCTGGCCGGGTTTTAATCTGTAGACCAATAACGAAGCACGACTTATATTCTACTGGCAAGTACTAAATTGTATATCACTTATCAGTTGCTTAAGTTTCGACTTATTATTGGCTCACATGATACTCGAACAATAGACTGACAAAATAAAACCACATTTTTCTCATAAGACTAACAAACTTTTTTTATTCCAAGGACTACCTGAAAAAACATTGAGCTCTCAAAATAACACCAACGTTAAAAAAAAAGTGGTGTAAATAAACTGAGCAGTTTATTTAAGTCAGCTACGGACTTTTAACAGGAGGCAGATTTATTCATCATCCTCCTCTTCCTCACATATACTTCACTCACTGGTATGGTGAAATGATGGAGCGAGAGATAAGCTGAATATTAGAAAGTTGTCATCTTTGATTTTATCCACACTCTACTCCGACCACATACCCTGGTATGTCTGATTTTTCTCCGAGTACCAGCAGAGGGAGCTCACGTACCACTTTGAGAACCATGACCATAACACATGGATGACATGCAGAAAACAGATGGTGCTTCAGGCATGTGGTAAAAACATTCAGTAAAAAGCAGCAGAGATTTTAAAAGTCAGGGAAAAAAAGGAACACGGAATTTTAAAAATTACTGCATTTACACAAAATTCCTCCTGTGTGTCTGAACCATGCGGTTCAGTTGTTTCAGCGTTTCCATGACCGATGTGGCTGGGTCAAGATGTTTCCAGTTTGAAAATTGAAATCTAAGAAAGAGGGCAGATGACTGTTAGCCACCAGGGGGCAGCTCTATTGGGTCCAAAAGGAACTGTTCAAATGGGAAAATGAGCTTCTACTTATCACTTCATTTTTAGCGCTGCAACAAGTACTCAAATTACTAAATTGTCAAATATTTTGATAGTTGATTAAAATCGGTTTGAGGGTTTTTAGAAATGAGTCGACAAAGACAAATGTCGGCTATTGAAATGATCAGGGAAGTTTTTAGGTGGAAAATCAAGTTATACTAATTTCAAAGAGAATTTAAGATATTTTGAAGCCTCAGAAATGTCTATTAAAAGATCAGCATGTTGTTATTTTCCTGATCAGTAAAGGTCAGGTTCATGTCTCTAATCTAAATCGATAATCAATTTTTCTAAACTAAAAACAGGCTCTTGGATTTTTCAGCTTAAATGGTTTCTTTGCTCCGTCATTAAAAACAGAATAATTTGAAAACATCATTCTCAGGTTTAGTAAATTCTGATTAACATTTTATACACCAACGAACTAATTGATGCAATTGTAATTTGAAGCCATACTTGATTTATTACATCAGTAAGATAATGATCCCGGTCACACGTTTCAGCTTTTCATCAACAGGAAGTGATGAAAGTTATTCTAAATAATGTTCCTGTTTTAGAGGGAAACGGATAGAATGGTTGCGGGCAAAAAAACCAAACTGCAAATCTTGATGCTTCACAGCCTGAAGAATACTTCCATTCTCATACAGTCTTTACTACAAATGCTCAGGTCAAAAAGGTGGTTTAATTTGATTTGGAACAAAAATCCAACTCACCCTGCAGCTGCAGGTTGGCGTGATGAATTCGTGAGAAGCGAACCGTCAGCGATCCGTTGCTGCACTGATACAGAGGACTCCCAAATCCTGTTGCCTCGCTGCCATCCTCGCCATCACCGTATTCTGAGACAGGACACTTATTTTTATTGTTATTTATTTCCTTTATTCATTGAACTTTTGAATTCTGAATAAAAGGAAACAAAAGAATAATTTTATTAAATCTGCCCCTTTGTCACTTTACAAAGATCATCATATCTAACAAAAATCATACAAATAAACTACAACAACTGCAGACGTTCTAGACTTAGTTATCAATTATTCAATGTCATACGTATAACGTGTTTTTAACCTGCTATACGGTATCGAACTTCACTAACACGGTTCATTATATTTTCTCATAACATCATGTAGTGCTGGATTTGGATTCTTTGGTTAAAGATCTATTCCTTTTAAACAAAGACCTCAAACTGTAATGAAAATCTGAAACTTTTGGTATTTTCCCCAGGAACAAAGACTTTATATTTTTTAATGTTCCAGAACAGAATTGTTTCTTTAGAATAATGTTAACCGGTTAATACTAGTATATTTTTCGTTCTTAACTTTCTTCTGTTTGCACTGACCTGTTGAGGTTCACTTCCTGTCACTCACTCAATGCATGAGAGCGGAGAGAAGCTTCACCCACAGGCAACCAGAAGGTCTATGTGGGGGTCTACCAGTCTTTACTAACCATAAGGAGGTAAACATTGTGGTCTACCAATCTTAAAAATGTTTGTTTTAGACATGATTATTTTATCCGTTTGTGACAAACATTAAAGCATATGTAAACAGCTTTAACTTTAAAAGGCTTTTGCGCACCGTTGCTAATGTACGGGACGAAAGTGCGATTAAATTCAGGTGCGGATTATGACGCATACCCTCACATGTATGCGATGTGAAGAAATTAAATAACGATGACAAGGGAGGGGAAGAAAAAAAAACCAAAACAAAAGCACACACATTCAGACAAGGAGAGAGAGAGAATGTTTGCCAACAGCCTCATTTGAATAAATTGTTTGGAACCTTGATGATAACACAAACCACACAGATTATCAGGAATTATATTCCCCAGGTAAATAAGTTCCATTAAAAAGGCCAGTCTGCAACCAAAGGTTTTACACACACACAGGGTGCACATGTAAACACGCTGCTGCTGCTGTTCCAAAGCCAACATGGAACGTTACTAACTGGTCCAAGAACCATATTTTTGGTTCTAAAATTCTGCTTCAAAGCCCTGGTTTTAAATTAGAATGGATTACACTCTTCAAATCTTTTCTGGATGTTGACTGGTAAAGTTATATCAAACCCCATTTTGATTCAGCCATTTATTTATATTAATTAGAGCATCATTGCTACATTTTGATTATTATTAATGTCGTAATAATGTAATAATGTGCCACTAATGTTTCACACCAAAACCTGCAGATGAGACAAATGAGCTTCAGTGATTAAGCCTTTTCATCAATGTTGCAACAGTTAAATCCATTACTCAATCGGCAACTATTTTGCAAACTAATTTGAATGTTTTCATTTTTCAGCCTCTTAAAATGTTAATATCTTCTGGTTTCTGTCCTCAGTTTAACGAAGAAAGTGTTAAAAATTGATCAATTTTAGTTTGTGGAAGAAAACATTTCAACATTTTCCATCATTTTGTGGATGAAAACAAGCACTTGATTAAAGTGAGGGAACAATCAAAAGCTTAGGAAATGGTTTGAAAACCATAAATAGTTGCAGCCCTGCTTTAAGTTTCATCAGAATCCTTATGGCCACATTAATCTTAACATTTAATGTATAATTTAATTAAATAATCACATGTACAAAAAAAACCCAAGCTTTTACATGCGATTTTTTTCCTCATTTGCCACTTTTATTTTGAATTATTCAGGACAAGAAATTACTTTGTTCATGTCACCACACAGGCAAGTTTGTTTATCAAACACAGCAGTTTTGTCCTCTGTCCACTGGCTTCCTGTCCAGTTCAGGATTGGTTTTAAGATTTTATTTGTTTTTAAAAAAAAAGCCATAACACATTTGTGACTTGATGTACCAAACTCCTGAACTCCGGCCGGAGTCACGAGATCCTCAAACCATTTGGACGTTCCTGGTTTCACACCAGAGGTGATGGAGCCGTTTCAGATGATGCTCCCTCTGCATGGAAGAGTTGAGCTTCTCACATAAAGAGCAGCCAAGTCCCGCAAACATTTAAACATCTTTTTCTTGGCATTCAACTCAGGATGAGCTTGACAACTTGCCTTTTCTACCGCACTCTCTCGTTCTTATTTATTAGCTTACTTTTTCCATTTGTTCGTACCCGTGCAACACTTTGGTCAACTGGGGTCGTTTTTAAAAATGTCTTGTATCAATAAAGTTGACATTTCATCACACGTTTCTTTACATTCAAGACAAACGGCAACATGACCAAGATCATTTTAATATCATACGCTGAAACCACAAACTGCCCTTCTTTTCATTTGACGTTAAAATTGTCTTTAACGTCTCAAAGTATGAGACGTTTAAACGATGTTTTAATAATCCGTAATTTCCCAAAGGGAACTCCCAAGGGATTAATAAAGTTCTGTCTATCTATTGGAACAGAACATTTTGATGTTTGAATCAACTTTTTATTAAGTGGGAACTAGTTTTTATACAGTTTTCAATTAATTCCACACATTAATTGAATATTTTGGAAACTATGAAACATAAGCAGTTATGTCCTAATGAAGCAGAACATTTTGAAGTTACCAATAAAACAAACAACCTTTATTTTACAAAATGGCTGCCATGTTTGTTTGTTTTTTAGCAGCAATCTCATTCATTTTAGGGAATAATTGTGACATATACTCGACAGAACCACACACTGTCTTTAAGTGAGTCTTTTTTTAATGTAATAATTAAAAGCACTTGAAATCAGCCTTTAATTTGACTCCACACAGAGATGACGTTAAACCACATTATTCTTAAAAACTAGTCAGTTACGCTTTCGTGTGTTTTACCTTTGGCAAACTTCCACACCAACGCTGGGGAGAATTCTCGGCCACTCGGGGGATTAGCGTCGGAAAACAGTGGGTCCAGGCCGGCCAGGCCTCCGTGGGCTTCCTGGTTTGGCTCCTCTGCTGTGTTGAGCCGGGCTAAAGTCACCAAACTGACCCAAACCCAGGCCATCATTGTCCATCCAGGAGCCAGAGACATGGTCCGGTTCCTGCAGAGAGTAGAGGCTGGAGGCTTGTGAGGCTTCTGCTGCAGCACCTGCCTCTAAATGACAACTGCAGCTGCTGCTAATTGACTTAATGATGAGCAAGACTCCGCCCACACAGTGAGTGAGACTCCACCCACACTGTGAGCAAGACTCCGCCCACACTGGGTTTTTTCTCACCCAGCGTTATTTTGTTAATTCGACATTCAGACGTAGAGCTGGAACAAAAGGAATTTTAATCAATTACTAAATTAATAATGAACTATTTTGATCATCAATTAATCAGTTTGAGTGTTTTTTTTAAGATTTAAAGCCAGTTTCAGTGATTTTTCAGCTTGTTAAATGTGAATATTCTCTGGTTTCTGTGCTCCATAACAAAGAAAACATTAAAACTGATTTATTTTCATTTGTGGACAAAACAAGACATTTGACAACATCATCATTTCCAAGTTTGACAAGCACTGATCAATATTTTGCATTTTATGAAACAAACTACTCATTGATAAAAAAAACAAATGAATCGACACAAACTATTGCAAAGACAAATGTCAGCTATTAAAACGAGGAAAGGCTTTAGGTGGAAAAATAAAACAAATTCGAAGACAATTTCAGACATTTTGAAGCTTGCAAAACAGTTTTATTAAAGATAATCAACATTATTGATTATTTCCTGATCACTGGAGGTCACTTTCATGTCTCTAACCATCACAGCAACTCTTAAATTCGGGTTAAAATCCTGCTTTGAAGTTTACGTTTGGTCCAAACAGGTACCTGAACTTTGGACGAGTCATCCTCCAATCACGCCAATTTTAGCGTCACTTCTTTGGCTCCCGGTTCGTCGTAGGAATGATTTTGAAATCCTTTTATTTGTCATTCATTGTCTCTGTCTTCGCGTCTTTTCTCTCTCTGTAATATTTGATGTTTTGCTGAACTCGTCTCTGTCCACGTGACACCTGCTGCACGACCGATCCCTCCTCCGCCTCTAAGGCCAGAGGGCGTCACTTACAGCGCTTTGGTCTCAACTGTGTGGTTTTACAGGGCTTTCTAAATAAAGTTGGATTGGATCGGATCGCAGTAACGTCCTTTGTCCTTTTTGTGCCCCCCCCCCCCCAGACGTCGGCTGCAGCTGAACCCCACGCAGGCGTTCTTCCTGCTGGTCAACCAGCACAGCATGGTGTCCGTGTCCACGCCCATCTCTGAGATCTACGAGCAGGAGAGGGACGAGGACGGCTTCCTCTACATGGTCTACGCCTCCCAGGAGACCTTCGGCTGTTAGGGGGGAGGGGGAGGCGGAGGGGGAGGGGAGGGTGGGAGAGAACTGACCAGAACCTACTCAACTCCATGACCCTTTCCTCCCTGTTCCATTGAAGTAGCTCCGCCCACCCAGTCAGTCAATGTACCCGAGACACACCCGTCCCTCCCTCTCTCTCTGCGCGCCTTTATCATAGTGGTCAGTAAATTCAACACTAGCTTCTGACGCCAGAGGGCGACTCTGAGCGTTTTATTTGATCTCTTCTGCTTACACAGACCGAGTGCTCTTATTTTGAAAGGGCGAGACAAACCAGTCAATGACGGCGACTGCTTCCTGAGGCCGATTAGTTCGAGTCATGGGAAGCAGCCACAGTTCTCTCACTTTTTAAAAATGCTAGCTGTGGTTTAGTTTTTTTTTTTTTTTTTGTTTAGATATCCCGGGTTTTTATTTTGATCACATGACCCATCAGCCTGAGGCTCGACTCTCTCCCGGCTTCAGATTAGCTGACAATCAGGCAGAAACCGTTGTCCCCGGCGACAGCGTCAATAGTGACTTGTCCATGTGCAATATTTTCCCCGCCCCCCTGCAGCAGCACAGCTGAGGCCCCGCCCCCTCGCTCTACAGTGAACTGCAACTGTCCGTTTTTTTGTTGTTTTTTCTTTTCACCGTTCTGAAGCGTAGACAGACGAGAAAATCGGCTTCCTGTTTACACCGCCGCGCGGTCACGTGATTTTACGTGGACGCAGGCCTGATTCTCGCAACTCCACGTAGCCTCGCTATCACCACGTTGAGCGTCGTGTTTGAAAGTCAGGACGAAACCCGATCCCGGTAAAGTCGGGCTCGTGTCAGTTCCGCGGCTGCGTACCTGGGGGTCGCCGCCGTTGTCATGTTGCCGGGGCTCGTTAAATCTTCGCGTGTCATTGTAGCGTAGAGTTGAGCTTTAGGCACGATAAAATGTAACGTAGGAAAAGAACAAGCTTCTTCTTTGCACATAAATTAACGCAAATATAAAAATTTTATGAGTTTTCCCCCTCCTTCTTTTTACGAACTTCACTGTATTAGCGACGACGCTCCTGCTTGCCTTCCTTCCTCGAACACGTCACAGATTACGATGCACGGCGAACGCTGCATGTCTGAGGGTTTTATAACGTTTCTGTTGATTTTACGATATAAATATGATTGTTCTTTTTATTTTAATGTCTTTTCCAATGTTTTTTTTTTTTCCAAACCAAAAAGTGAAAGTTAGTATTTGTGTGTTTGAGACAATATAAAGGATCATAGTGTTTTCACTGTTTGACGGCTGTACATACACACGACGCTACATCCCAGTTCAAAGCAATTGCCAATAAATAATAATCATAATAATGATAATAAGAATAATAAAAAAAAGTTGCCTTTAAACTGTTTGTCTTCTTTTGTATTTTGCACTGAAGCTGGTTTATTTGTCTTTCACCAGTAGATGGTGCTATTGACACGCAGACATAAGTAGGTCCTGGACTGAGGCTTTTCCAAAGCGGTTTTGCGACAGTTTTGTGCAAATGTAGCGACTGGATTACAGCCATATTTGTTAAAGCATCATTTCAAGAGATTATGTCTATATATATCAATAATCACGACTTCACTTTATCCAAGTTATTTAAAACCTACACACATAAACATTAGCCTCAGTGATGGCGGACCGAATCTGAGACCGAGTACGAGTCTGGACAGGCGTGACTAACCACTTGGGGAAGGGGAGTTTGGCTTGTAACTGGAGGGTTGCTGGTTTGAGTCCCCACCAGGTGAAAGGGCTAGTGAACCCCTGAGCAAGATACCCAACCCCCATTGATTCCCGGGCGAAGCTAAGTTGCTGGCAACTGCTAATTCTAGGAAGGATTCTAGTAGAGGACGGACTAAATGTAGAGATTAATTAACAGGGATTAAGAAAGTACAAAAACTAAAGAGTAGACGAAAATACATCTGCAACTGGATGGACTGTCAACCAAGACCTAAAAAAAAACAGTCTTGTAATTTTATACAAGTGATGGCTATCCAGTAATGCTGTCATACGATTTTTGGCTAGTCTGGCTAACGCCAGATCACATTTCACCCAGGCTAATTGAAAGACAGCTGCTGTTTGGTGGCTGCCATGTTGGACATTCACGAAAGTTGCCAAAAAAACCAAAACACGTTTGTGATTGGTCCAAAGTATGAAACAGTAGGTGGCGACGTAACAAACAAGGGAGACATTTACCTAAATACCAACGGAACGTCTTTCTTGCACAGAATTCAAGCACTTTCAATGACCCGTGTCTATTTAGGGTGATTTTTTTTAAAAGGCCTTGAATTTTTTTTTTTTGCAAATTCACAAACTTTCAAGGATTCCAAGGACCCGTGGGAACCCTGTGTTTTGACTTGTTGCTGCGCCCAATGACACGGATCGCAGCACTTTAACACAAGGGCTGTTTTGATTGGAGTGTCCGTCTGCAGAAGGGGGCGGAGCTCCGAGTCGTCCAAATCACACGAGAAGTCAGAAATTAAGACTTTCGGAAGTCGGTAAGATGGCCAACCATTTTGTACAACGGCAACATCAATACGAAAACAATGTGAATTCAAACTTATTTTGAGTATTTGTTTACAAACTCTTGAATATCTTTGATTATTGTTTCTACGGCTATTATTTTCTGGATAAATTCATTCGTAGGTTGATCTGTCAAAAATGATTCACTTTTAATAATTTAAAACTAGGACATATTCACTTTAAAGAAGCATAAAAGTTGATTAACTCAGTAACTTCATAGTTGTCGCAGCTTTAACTGTTTTTCAGACATTTTAAAAAGGAAAACAAACAGATAAATGAGGGTGATTTTACTTTATTTTACAAAACGATGATGACGATGATGAAGAGACCCTCGTGTGACACACACACACACACACACACCAGCTGATTGTGTGGTTCACTGTCAGTCCCACAGACAGGAAGTAAGAGTTCCCTCCTTCATTAAAGTCCTTCCTCTTAAATCCGCGTCGTCCATTTACTCGACGTAAGTTGACGTGTGAACATCGACAAACGGAAGCAAACAGAAGCAAAACAAACATATAGACGTGACAAAGGCACCGTGCCTGCAGGGGGCGCCGCCGACGCAGTTCCTGTCGACGCAGCCGCGAGTTTAACGTGATTTAATGACAGAAGTTTATTTCGTTTTTAAACCTTTTTCTTTCTGTTGTTTTTTTATTTTTAAATGATTTTTACCTTTGAGGTTAAAAAAGACGAACCTCCACACATGTGTAAATGTAGTTTCATGTTGTTGTCCAGTAAAATCTTTGTTTTTCGTTTTATTTAAAAGGACGACCAATCAGCGGCCGGCGTTTGCAGCCGAACCCATTTCAGCTTCAGGACTTTGTTTCACGGGTGATTTTTCTTTCAGATCTTAAGAAATGAAGAAGCTTTTAGCGAAAATTAAACCGTGTTGAGTGTAAACCGATCAAACAGTGGCAGGTGGGAGGCGGAGCTTCAGCCATGGAGGCGGAGAGATGAGGTCCAGCTGCGCGAGACCAGGAGAAACCCGCGACAGACACTTCCTCCTCAACGACAGGAAACAGTGGCAGAAGCAGTTTACGCCATACTGAGGAAAACAGAGGAGAAGGATTTAATTTAAATCCAGTAAACAAAGTGAACGCCAGACTATGATTTTATAATTTAAGTATAATAGTTTCCAAAAAAGTGAAAGGCACAATTCTGAGATTTAATCTGAATTCTAAGAAAATACATCATTTGGCGATTTAAGTTGCAAAAATGTAAAAAAAAATCAGAGACAATCAGAGGTCTGAGATTAAAGTAACAATTTTGAGAGGGAAAAAAAGGTCAAAATTAATTGGAAGAAGTCTGAACTCTGACCAAAAAAATGGACTGAATTCCAAAATTTTATTCAAAATTTCCAAAATCCTGAGAAAAAAGTCAGAATTCTGAAAACTAAAGACAGATTTTTGGGAAGAAAAGACAAATTTATGAGAAACAAATCAAAATTCTAAGAAATAAAAGTAAACATTTCAAGAAATAAGAGAGAACTCTGAGAAATTGAAGCCAAATTTCCAAGAAAATTCTGAACATTTCAATAAATGAAAGTCAAAATTACAAGAAGAATGTCTGAATTTTGAAATTAATGTCAAAAGTTTGAGGAAAAAAATAAAAAAATAAAATTCTGATAAGTAAAAAGTCAGCAATAGTCACAATTGTAAGAAATAATTCTGAAATTTAAGTAAAATACTCAGATATAAATCTAACTCCTGAAAAAAAAAAAAAAAAACTCAGAATTTTGAAATTAAAGTCAAAAGTCAGAGAAAATAAAATGATATTCTGATAAGTAAAAATTCAGAGCAATCGTCACAACTGCAAGAAATAATTCCAAATCTAATTCCTGAGAAATAAGTGAAAATTCCCACAGAAAATGGTTGGAAAACCTCCCCACCTGTCGATGAGCGAGTCCCTCATGTTGGTGGCGATGGCGGACGGCTGCGCCGCGTCGCTGAGTCTGAAGACGCTCTCGATGACCGACAGCTCGGTGCTGGTCGTGTCCAGACCGCAGAACGCGCTCCAGTCGTTGACCACCATCCCCGCCGCGATCACCTCGCTGCCCCGGTTCACGGTGCCGGCCTGGACAGGAAGTGGGCGTTAACAAAGCATTTAAGCTGTTAATTACACACTTGTTATCATTTAGTGGAGTTCACAAATTCAAAGACAGATATTTTCTTTAAATCACTTTTTGTTTTAATAAAGTTAAAATATGTTAAATCCAAATTAAAGTTCTATACTGTTCAGTTGTGAAGGTTTTTAATGAACTTTAAGGCAGTAAAAATAAAGTTAAATATTGAGATTTGATAGAAGTTACTTAATTTAAGTGAAATAAAACAGTTTTCTTTAAAATAGGTTTAATTCAGTACATTTATACACAGATGAATCATTTATTAATTAAGTTAAATACTGTTTCAGTTTAAATGAAGTTAAACATGATATAATTGACAGAATTTAAAGTTATGTTTTATTAAGTTAAACAGATTTGTTCAACTTTATTTATTCACTTATACAATAATGTGTTTACTGTTCAGAACCACTGAAGCTTTTATTCTGAAAACAACTCAAGACAGGAAATGTCCATGGAGTTTGATGTGAACTTAAAGCTAATTAGCATATAGCATTTCACCATTACTTCATGACTTCAACAACATATTTTTTCATGCTAACAGGCTAACTGGTTAGCCCCTGTGCTATTAGCTGCTAGCCGTTATTCAAATAACTCAGAGTCATCGTAAAATGACGTGTTTTTTTCTCCCCCCCCCTCGATTCTTCGTTTAGTACTAATTAGCAAATGCTAAGCTACGACGAGCACTTGGCTAGTTTAGCTTGGAAGCATAAAGAAAGAAAGCGATGGCAGAGAGAGACACTCACCACCAGGGGGACTTGTAGCAGAGAGGACAGTTCGTCCTGGTCTTCGATGGACGTCTTGGGGTGGACCAGTCCGCCCTGGTTACTGAACGCGCAGTAAGAACCGACGAGAACCTGCTCGGCGATCGTCTGACGGAAAACCTCCACCTTCAGCGTGTCGGCCAGGATTTCCTCCGTCTCCTGAAAGAACACCAGCGCGGCAGCTTCCGTTAGCAAATAACTGAATAAATAAATAAAAATTAACGCTAAGGTCAAAATGTTTTCGTCTTAAACTGAATTTAGTCAAACAAAAAAAACTTTTAAAACCAGTCACGCCCATTTTTCTTTATCAGATTTTCTCCTAAGAGAAAAAAATGACCCAAAAACTAATTTAGGGCTGAAACCATTAATCAATTATTGAATTAATCATCAACTATTCTGATAATCTGTAATTGATCTGTGAGTGGTTTTTTTTTAAAGAATAAAAGAATTAAACCCAGTTTCTGTCAACATTTTTCAACATGTAATGAACCAATGTATGTGGAGAATTACAGCCTGATAGAAATTATAAACTAAATATTAAATAAAGGTTTTCAAAAATGGGTTCAGATTCACAGTTGAGGGCTGCAACTAACGACTGATCGTTTGTAAGCTTCAAAATATCTAAACTTCTCTTTGAATTAGTACGAGAAAAGTTTGTTTTCCCACCTAAAAACTTTCCTCGTTTCTAAGTTTGCGTTGACTAATTTCTTGTTTGGTCCATGAAATGTTGAACAATGCTGATCCGCGTTTGTCAAGCCCGGAAATGATGACGCTCTCAAAGGCACAGAATATATTCACATTTAAGAAGCTGAAAAGTCACAGAAACCGGTTCCGTCTCACCCTGTCCAGGTCAGGATGCACCAGGGCCACGTAGTCGTTGCAGGCGATGACGTTGCCGAGCGCCGACAGCCTCTCCTCGACTCGCCGCAGCCTCACGCTGTCGGGCAGACTGTTCCTCATGTGCTGCAGCTCCTGGTCTGTCGTGTTGTTGGGAACCAGGAGACCGTGACGGTTTCCTGTTGGCAAAACAAAAGTCTTCAACACTTTTCAAAGCTCACACAGAACGGTCTTTTTGAACCAAACATCCAGATTACTGATGTCTACTTAGATGAACTAAATAATATTTATGATCAAAAACCTCCTAGTCTCTTCAGATTAAGCCGGATTATTGCTGCTCTCTGCCAGCCTCCGAACAGACACCCGCCCCCCCAGAGTCTCTTGTGATTGGCCAGCTACCAGCTGACTGACTGCTCCGCGGTGCTGCTTCTTCTTCTTCAGGTTGAATGTTCACTAAATAAATATTTTCATAGTTTTGGGATTGATTTTTCTTTTTTTTGAAGCGTGATTATTATTTAATGTAACTGCAATGCCTCGACTTTAGTGAGGTTACAACATACAGTCCCAGCTCTAAGAGCAATGGTGCAAAAATTGGCACAATAAATTCTTTGGCTTTGTGTTATAGCAGAATTGGACCATATTTATAGTCAATGTAAATATACTTTAATTTACTGAAGCTGCATTTTAAAATCATGTAATCCAGAGCATAAACAGCAGTTTGTATTTCATTTTAGAGTGTATTTACAGTGTAGTGTCACTCCCACTCCCACTGTTCAGAGAAACGACCCGTTTAGATCCACATATATCTCCAATATCAGGATAGAGACTCAAAATATACAGATTATTTATTAGACTCATCTGTGCTGGAAACGTGTCTTTACCTCACTGTTAAAACACACAGAAAAGCTGCGATGCTTTATTTAAAAAAATCCCCGACAAAGAAGAGGAAATGGAGTAGAGCAGGATTCCTGCGGCGAGGCTGCAGTACCACTGATGGACCGACAGGGGGAGACAGAGAACCAGCTCTGTTTGTGGACAGTACGTCTCTGAACTGCAGCCAAAACAATTAAGAGAATGTCTCTTCTTGACATGTTAGTTGAAGAAGTTTGTGTTAATATTCTGTGTAAACAGATAAATCCCAGTTTAAATGTGTGTGTGTGTGTGTGTGGCTGGTCTTCCTCATGTTGTGGGGACCTAAATGTGTCTCCACACTCACATTATGGGGACTTGTCTTCCTTATGGGGACAAAAATCAAGTCCCCATAACGTAAATGACTCCATTTTAAGGTGAAGACATGTTTTAAAGTTAGGCTGAGGTTAGGGTTAGGTTAAGGTTAGGGTCAGGGTCAGGGTTAGGACACTAGTAATTATGGTTAAGGTTAGAGTAAGTCTGCAGGAAATGAATAAACCTTTTTCTACCACAGGAACTTTACTCATTTACCCGGGTAATTAAAAAAACCTTGGTGCATTTCCACCTAAATTGCCCAGGTAAACATTATCCTGGTAAACACTTTACCTGGGTAAATTTAGTACCTACTCTGGACTAGGAACTTTTCAGATTAGCAGGAACTTTAGAGGGGCGGGGCTGTGTGGAACACATCTTATAGCCGTTTCTATGTTGAGGACGTAGCGACTTTGTCTCTAAATTTAGTGAGTATTCAGACCCTCTAGTGACTCTTTTTCTAAAAAAAAAAATGACTAGCGACAAATCCAGCATATTTTTCTTGTGTTAACTGAGACTTTTGGAGACACTGACATGAAAGAACATATCGTTCTAAAGGTCTTTACACGATGAGACAAAGCCTCTCATGAACATCAAGAACGATGAGAAGAAACTAATAAATTATGAGGGGGAGGGAAAAAACACGTTTGTTTGGCAAACAGAGAGGGTTTCACACACACACACACACACACACTGCTGCTGCTGTTCTCTGGCTGATGCAGCTCACAGTGATGTCAGTAAAAACTATTTTGAAGCTTGATTTTCACTGAAGCACCTTTACAACCCTCCTCCACACGTCTGTAACTGTTTCACACTTTATTCTTGTTTATTTTTGAGAAACAAACACAATCCACCACCGTGTTAAAATGTTTTGACTGAACGTCAACAACAACACTCAAGGACTTTGAGGTGCGGTGGAAACACAAACTGCACAGATTAACAGGAACTCAACACCAGGAACTCATTTACCTGGGTAAATGAGTTCCTGGTGATAAAAGTTCCTAGTAATCTTGGTTGAAATGTAAGTCAACACAATGTCCTCTGAAGTCATGGAAACCAGTGTGTGTTCTTGTATTTGTTGCACAGTGAGGACATTTTGTCTGGTCCTCACTTCGTTAAAGGGCTTTTTCAGGGTTAAGACTTGGCTTTAGAGTTAGGCATCTACAGTACTGTGCAAAAGTCTTAGGCCACCATTTGATTCGTTGTTTTAGCAATGCTATAATGACCATACTGTACAATTATTTCTCTGGAATGGAACCCTAATGTTATTGGTCAAACCTGTGTTTCTCCTACTATTTCATGCCAACAAATAGCTGCTGTGAAAAAGGTCTATTATACCTGGTTTACTCCAGACATGTTGGAGCATTACATACACATGTTGACCAAGTTCAACTCACTGACAGGTTGATCATATAGTAGAAGACTGACTTTTAGTCACATCTTTTCAATCTGAACGCCAACGATCACAAAAGTGACATGAAAACAACAAAGCTGCTGGTGGTGGACTAAGACTTATGCACAGGACTGTAGTCATGATGGTCAAGGTTAGGGTAAGGGGCTAGAGAATGTATTATGTCTATGAGGGTCCTCACTATGATAGAAGCACAAACGTGTGTGTGTGTGTGTGTGTGCGATGACTCACCCACACACATCCTCCCGATGATGCGACAGCCTGCGATGGAGGCGTGAACCACTGGGATGGTTTCTGACAGCTCACCCTCAAACACACTGCAGAAACAGCAGCACACACTCAGTGTGTTTACTGTGCATGCACGTGGGACTCAAGCAATTCATCGAGTACTAATCGATTACTAAATTAATCAACTATTTTGATGATTAAAACTGTGATTTCTGTGATTCTTCGGCTTCTTAAATGTGAATATTTCCGGGTTTCTTTGCTCCAAATAATAAATAAATCGTTAAAACTGAATCATTTTGGTTTGTGAACAAAACAAGACTTCATCATTTCCAGGTTTGACAAACACTGATCAACATTTTCTGACATTTTATGGACCAAACAAGTCAAACAAGTTTTCGATTAATCGAGAAAATAATCAACAGATTAACTGATGATGAAGATTAATGTTAGTTGCAGTCCTAAGTGCATGTTAAAAGCCCGATTTCATTAACAATTTGTTGTTTCACCTATAAAACCTCAGAAAATATTGATCAGTGTTTCTCAAAACTGGAAATGACATTTCTCAAATGTCTTCTTTTGCCCACACGAGGCAGATTTAATCCCAATAAGATAATCTGCTCTCTCATCATCCTCCTCTTCCTCACATATACTTCACACATTGATAAAGAGAAATTAGATGGAGTGAGAGAAAAAGTGACTCTAATTAATATGTTAGTGTTACACACTCCGATCACATTCCCTCGTTCAAACAGTAGAACAGTATTTCTGATTTTCCTCCAAGTACCACCAGAGGGAGCTCACGTACCACTGGTGGCACACGCACCACAGTTTGAGAAGCCTGTCAAATAATGAGCTCATGGTTAAAGTCCTACACTGAACTAGAGCTGCTGATGACAGTGACTCATGTGACCATAGGACCTGACATTACACATGATTACATCATCACCACATCATCATCCTCCTCCTCTCGTCTCCAGTGTGAAGACAAGGATGTGGGACTCTCACCTGTAGAAGTTCTCCGAGCCTCCTATCGCCACCAGACAGTAGGTGTTGGTGAGTTTGGCGAAGCAGCCAATCTCGTTGTTTTTCTCAAACGATGCTCTGACGGCCATGTTGACGGAGACGAGGTTTCAGTGCTGACCCTGAAAACAAACATAAACAAAACACAGCGACATGTAACGAGGCTACGTAACATGTAACGAGGCTACGTAACATGTAACGAGGCTACGTAACATGTAACGAGGCTACGTAACATGTAACGAGGCTACACAACATGTAACGAGGCTACGTAACATGTAACAAGGCTACACAACATGTAACGAGGCTACACAACATGTAACAAGGCTACGTAACATGTAACGAGGCTACACAACATGTAACGAGGCTACACAACATGTAACGAGGCTACACAACATGTAACGAGGCTACGTAACATGTAACGAGACTATGTAACATGTAACAAGACTACACAACATGTAAGGAGGCTAAACAACATGTAACGAGGCTACGTAACATGCAACGAGGCTACGTAACATGTAACGAGGCTACGTAACATGTAACGGAGCTACGTAACAAGGCTACGTAACATGCAACGAGGCTACGTAACATGTAACGAGGCTACGTAACATGTAACGGAGCTACGTAACATGTAACGAGGCTACGTAACATGTAACGGAGCTACGTAACATGTAACGAGGCTACGTAACATGTAAAAAGACTATGCAACATGTAACAAGGCTACACAACATGCAACGAGGCTACACAACATGTAACGAGGCTACGTAACATGCAACGAGGCTACGTAACATGTAACGAGGCTACGTAACATGTAACGGAGCTACGTAACATGTAACGAGGCTACGTAACACGTACCAGGGCTACGTAACATGTAACGAGACTACGTAACATGTAACGAGGCTACGTAACACGTACCAGGGCTACGTAACATGTAACAAGACTACACAACATGTAACGAGGCTACGTAACATGTAACGAGGCTACATAAGGAGTTAACGGGCCAAATTACAAGCTGGGTGACGAATAAACCGAATACATAGATAACCGTCTAAATAACAAGCTAACCGGGTGTGTAACGAGTAAACCGGCATACGTAGTAAACTAACCGGCTACGTAACGAGCTGCCCCGTTAAATCACGACTTAATACCGATCGAAGCGACGTCACTGCGCTCTGAGACCAAGTTACTCAGATAAGCTAATTTGCGAGCTAAATAAGGAGCTACGCGGCCCGACGCACCCGATTGAGGCGACGAACATCTCCGACTTCCCCCGAAGTGACGTTTGAATTCAAAACGGTTAGAAATAAATATCTGTTAAGCAGGAAAAATTACCGGAGCGACTTATGTAGCCTTTGAACAAGCGTGTGACTTTCTGCTCCGCTCAACCCCACGTGTTGTTTTCCGCTTCCGGATTAACGTGATGACGTATTGACGCGCGCTGCGTCATTGAAACCTATAACAAAAACACTTCTATGTAGAGGTTTTTTTTTAAGTGCGTTCTTTTAATGTGTCGAAGTGTTTTTATTATTATTTATATTATTATTATTGTTTTTCTGAACAATATAAAAGGTAATATCTTTTGAAATTGGATGGAAAAGGTGGGATTTATTGCCAAAAAAAACAAACAAATAAACCAAAAATGATGCAGACCAGTTTAAATTTGAGGTTTAAAACTGCATAAACAACAATAATAGCATCAATAAATACCAAACAAGTTAGGCAGCAATAACATACACATACTAATGTGTATGTTATTGCACATGTGCATTCGCCCATACTACCTCTGCCACAGACCAGCTCTGACTGTAGTGTATGTGCATTATATTATAGCACTATATGATACACATGAATAATTCATTTCATTTGAAAAGACTAATTAAATACTACATTTAGAGCCGAGTAATATGCTACGACTACAACAAAGGTCACTGTGATAATATAATAATAATAATACAAATCATCATTACACTTCACAACAATAGCATCATAATAGCAGGTTTAATATTTCTCTTTTAGTACTTTTTGATATTTTTTAAACACAAAATTTGCACGCCTGTTCCACTGTTTATAGTTTATACTATCGTTATTGCGCTTTAATATTTTATTTTATTTTTACATTGAATAATGTGAATTTCCCCAGTGTGGGATCAGTAAAGTCAAATCTAATCTAATCTAATCTAATCTAATCTAATCTAATCTAATCTAATCTAATCTAAATTGTTGCTCTGTTCACTATTAACGCAAGAAAGGGAACTTAATCAAACGCAGTTTCCGACATAAAATAATACTGCTGATTGGTTGGATTGGGTTAAATTAAATAATTTGCCTAATTTGGGTTAAATTACGAATTTGTTTTAAGTTGAATTAGCTTCATAAAAATTGTTAAAATTCTTTTCTCTTCGTGCTACTGATATTCCTGCTCTTCGCTCACTCTGTGTGTGTGTGTGTGTGAAAAGGAAACATGAATTAAACCAATAAATCTCCTTCAAACCTGCATAGCAACTGTCCCCGCCTCTGTCCTCGTGTCCTCGAGTCCTCGTGCGGCGCCGGAAGCCAATCACGTCGACGCTTCCATGTGACGTCTCCTTTTGTTGAGACTGCCATTAGCTCGCCACCTGTGTGACGTCACTGCTGGAGGCGGAGGAGGAGACAAAGAGCGTCTACAGCACGTGAAGGAAGGAGGTATCACTCTGATGTTTATTTTCTTTTTCAGCTAAAACAACAAACACCTTATGAACTCTGATTTAAAACCACATTTTTAACTTAAATCCAATTACTACAGATGTACCTTACAGTTATTGAAGAATTGATGACTAATAAAAATATTAAAGAGAGCAGCTCAGAACAGGTTCATACATTCAGACAAATACAATTATTGTCTCTGATTTAGGGCTGTCATTTATTTTCCAAATGTTTGCTCCATCAAATGTTGAAAAATGTTGATCAGTGTTTCTCAAACCTGGAAATGATGATGTTCTCAAATGTCTTGTTTTGTGCACAAACCAAAAATGATTCAGTTTGAATGATTTCAAAATAAATTACCTAATTAAAATAAAATGAAAACAAAGGCAAACAGGCAATATCAAGGATGAAATGATTTCTCTGGAAATGAAGGAAAAACGTGTGACATTCAAATAAAACCTTATTTAACTTACATGTAAAAGAAAATTTAGAGAAAATATAACAAGAATTAACTAGCTAAATGATAAAAGATGTAAAAATGCAGCACAAATAATGAGCACGGAGTGAGCCATCTTTGGGCTCATATACGATCTCTGGCGCACTCCCTCCTTGACAGCACGTAGTGGGGAAATTCTGCCTGGAAACAGGAAAACAACCAGCGCCTGCTCTCCGGAAGCAGCAGCGGACAGAGACACAGACAGAGACGGACGTGTCTCAGGCGACGAGGGGTCGATTAGGTGGGAGACAATTAATTTCTGTCCCTGACAGAGACAGCTAATCTGTTAATCTGTGTGTGTGTGTGTGTGTGTGTGTGTGTGTGTGGGCGGGGCTTCACTGCTGTAAACATGACAACTGTTTTAACAGAAGTGAATTAAAGGTCCTTTGGTGCAGATACGGTCAAAATGTCCAACAGTGGTTCTTACTGTTAATGCATTTAGCATTCTACATTTAGTTTAATATTTAGATTTAATGTTTAGGTTGAGCATTAGCTAATGCATTTAGCATTTGACGTTTAGTTTAGCATTTAGATTTAACATTTACATTGAGCATTAGCTAATGCATTTAGCATTCTACGTTTACTTTAGTATTAGTATTATAGATTTCATATTTAAAATTAACTAATGCATTTAGCAATCTACATTTAGTTCACTATTTAGATTTAATATTTAGCATTAGCTAATGCATTTAGCATTCTACATTTAGTTTAATATTTAGATTTAACATTTACATTGAGCATTAGCTAATGCATTTAGCATTCCACATCTAGTTCACTATTTCTACGATTTCATATTTAGCTCTAGCTAATGCATTTACCAACAGTTAGATTTAGCATTTAGCATCAGCTAATTGGAGAAAAGTGTGGCAAAATGTTGCCGTTAAACTTTGTGTGAGCAACTGTGCCAACAGCGCCCCCTCACACTCACGGCAGAGGCGTCAGACCGACTGAAAGAAAGAGAACAGAAACTTCTCCATTCACCACTCACTCACTCACTCACTCACTCACTCACT
>JAFBJR010000169.1:80829-152176 GCA_016785285.1 Brachirus orientalis | reverse complement strand
CTGTGTGTCCCTGTGTGTCCCCGTGTGTCCCTGTGTGTCCCTGTGTGTCCCTGTGTGTCCCTGCGTGTCCCTGTGTCCCTGTGTGTCCCTGTGTCCCTGTGTGTCCCTGTGTCCCTGTGTGTCCCTGTGTCCCCGTGTCCCTGTGTGTCCCCGTGTGTCCCCGTGTGTCCCTGTGTGTCCCTGTGTGTCCCCGTGTGTCCCCGTGTGTCCCTGTGTGTCCCTGTGTCCCCGTGTCTCTGTGTGTCCCTGTGTGTCCATGTGTGTCTGTGTGTGTCTGTGTGTCCCTGTGTCTCTGTGTGTCCCTGTGTGTCCCTGTGTGTCCCCGTGTGTCCCCGTGTCTCTGTGTGTCCCTGTGTGTCCCCGTGTGTCCCTGTGTCCCTGTGTGTCCCTGTGTGTCCCTGTGTCCCCGTGTCTCTGTGTGTCCCTGTGTGTCCATGTGTGTCTGTGTGTGTCTGTGTGTCCCTGTGTCTCTGTGTGTCCCTGTGTGTCCCTGTGTGTCCCCGTGTGTCCCCGTGTCTCCGTCTCACAGCTGTAGTGAGGAGGCGAGCTGATGCTCTGAATGCTGATGACGATGCTCCAAAGTCCATGAATGAAACTTGTGTCGCTCACATTAACTCGTTCTTCGGCTCGTCACTACAATTAAAGGCCACATAAACACGAGCATTTATACTAAAATGTAAAGGTTCATTTTCCTGTTTTCTGAATAAATTAGATAATTGTTCCTGGGGAAAAATAGGTCTCTGTTTTCTGAAGTAATTATATCATTTTCCGGAAAAAAAAATAATGTGGCAAACTAATGATTTCATGTTTTGTCCGTGCTTATAGTCAATCAACAACATCTCAAAAATATTTGTGCAGCTTTATCTCACTGTCAAACACACTATTGTAGACTGGAAGCAGAAGTTTATGTTGTTTTGAAAACCAGTCACTCTCCCACACCAAAGTCCATAGAGAAAATCAGTGATTTTACATCACAGCACACAGGAGTTGTTGATCCACTGCTGCCTCCATCACTAAGTTCAAATGTCTTATTTTATGACTTTGGCATTTAAAATCCTTTGTTCAGATTGACCTCAGTGACACAAAGTGACCACACGAGGCAGCAGTAGACCAGCAGCTCCTGTGTCACTGTGAGCTAAAATCACTGATTTTCTCTATGGACTTTGGTGTGGGAGAGTGAGTGGTTTACAAACTTCTGTCTAACAGTGAGATAAAGACGTGAACATGTTCCGAAGATATGAAAAATTGCTACAGATGTTTTGTTTATGTATTTATGGTTGGTGGAAACAGATTCAGTGAATAAAGGTTGACGTTTTCAAACCTTCATTAAATATTGATTTATATTTGGTATACATCAAATACTTTAAATATTAAACACAAACCAATGTGTATTTTCTTTTCCTGAATGAAATTTGGGAAACATTTGAATGTAAAACCCAGCTAATGTGTCAGACATAAAAAAAACACAGTTCAGAATCAGCACAAACGTTCACTTTGTAAATTTACCAACAAACCAGTGGAGTCGCCCCCTGATGGTCATTCAAGAGAATGCAGCTTACGAATACCTTTTCGTCTAATTTTTGGTAAACGTTTTTGTGACTGGAGTTAAAACCAAACTTTGTATTACAGGCTAAAAGACAAAACAAACAGCTGTGAACACGTATGTAGTGTCGGAGTGAACGTCTTTACCTGTGTGTCTTTGTCCAGGTGCGACTTCCTGAATCAGTGATGGGCGGAGACCAGAGCCACGAGAAGACGACAGAGGACACAGGAGACAAGACCGAAGACCATGAGGACGCTTCAGTCTCTGCAGCTGCCGAAGGTTGTTTTTAATTACATTGGTTTTACTTTGTCGCATGTTTTATGTTCAAACCTGTGAACGTCCACTCTAAAACAAACACAAGACGCTGCGCTAAAACTAAACCTGCTTAAGAATTGTGTTATTTTTTACACTATCTTGATTCTCACACAAACATCACAATATTTGTATGTTTGAGCACATATGCGCTGCAAACTGCAGGTGCTAACGGCTAATTCGGCACCTTTTTTAACAAAGCCAGTGCTTAAATTGTAACAATTAGAGTTTACAAAAGCTTTTAGCTGACAGCGTTTATGACTGAGAACTCGTCCCACTGTACACTCCTTTTCTTTTTTCTTTAAAATTTAATTATTTTTGTCTTTAATTTTTTTTTTTTACCACAATAAAATGGTTAATTTTGAATAATAAAAACGAACCTTTCCTCTGAAGACACCACAGGTGAGCTGCCCCAGTGCATGATGGGAAACCGGCGGGTTGACAACATGTGTTTCATGATCTCCTGCACCAACTGGTACTGAACTGGTTCCAGTGCAGCAGCAGCAGCAGCAGCAGCAGCAGCAGCAGCAGCAGCAGCAGCTCCGTCTCTGGAGCAGAAGACGTGAATGTGAGGACAGAGACGGAGACATATTAGACCCACCGACAATCAGAAACCAGAATGTTCCACGCACGCCCTGTATTCTTCTTTTAAATGAAACCCCACCGTGTTAATGAAGAGTGAGACCAAGTTTCCTGCTCTGCAAAGTTATGAGACAAATCCATATGTTACCTAAATGTAACATACAGTATGTGAGCTTGTCGATTCACTGTTATTTACTGTAAAAATCAGCGTTTCTTTTGACATCTTTTGTCGATTAAAACTAACATTTTCTAAGTATAAACTTTCCTGTTTCATTCTTATGCAGCCCTTTAACGCATACATTTGTGTTTTTGTGCCCAAATTACACATTATTAGACAGAAAAGACAGATCACTTGCACCTCTTTGAATAAAAAAGTGTGACTCTAGCCACTCACTCTCCCACACCAAAGTCCATAGAGAAAATCAACGATTTTACATCACAGCACACAGGAGTTGTTGATCTACTGCTGCCTCCATCACTAAGTTCAAATGCCTTATTTGGTGACTTCGGCTTTTAAAATCCTTTGTTTAGATTTACCTCAGTGACACAAAGTGACCACACGAGGCAGCAGTAGACCAGCAGCTCCTGTGACCCCAGGAGCTAAAATCACTGGTTTTCTCTATGGACTTTGGTGTGGGAGAGTGAGTGGTTTACAAACTTCACTTTCCTGTTGGAAAAGTCTGTCTAACAGTGAGATAAATACGTGAACGTGTTCTTCAGACATTGCAGACTTAAACTGACATAGCTGTTAAGTTGCCAAAATCTATATTTCTTTGCATAATTTCACAGAAATAATCACACAAGGAAAAATGCAGCTAAGATAATGAAATGCTTGCTTTTATTGACATTTCTTTGTTAACAGAACATGGTGTTATTGGTATATAATCAACATGGGACAATAAAACGTAACCAAACAATAAGAAAAAGACGTCATGTTTTAATAAATTATGAAGCATTAGCAATTAAACTACAGAGTCAGTGTAAACATGCCTATATTTCTGTATAAGCATCGTCATAAAAATGGTACAACATAATGTGCAAAGAACGAAAAGTTTCATTGTCGTCAGAGAAATAAAAATACAAAACATTTCAAAAAGCGTTTGTTGGTTTTCGTAATTACACGAGTTGACATGTAAAAAAAAATGCAGGGTTCGTCAGTTAGCGATGTAAAGACGTGAAATTGGATTTTTTTCATTTTGATTTTATAATCAACCCTTTTATTAAAAAAAGACCCAGAAAAAGAAATCCGACCTTTATTTACACAAAACATCTCTTTTCCTTTATAAGAAAAAAACCAAACTGAAGTGAGTCGTTTTTTTTTAAAGCTATTTCTGATAAAATGTATCGCGATATTAGCCAAAGAGTTTATCTCGTAACTTGAAAAACTCTGCCCAGACTAGCTCTGATATGTTTTTTATTCACCTACATTTATTGTATATGTATACATATGTATGTTGAAGAGAAACTAAAGGCAACACCAGGCGAGTTAAAGGACCACGAAAAGAAAAACGTGAAGCCACTCAAACTGACGGCAAAGTTTCGCTTTCTTCTTAGTGAACATTTCACAAAGCCAAGTTTTTTTTTCCCCACAAAAATAAAACAAATCTGTGGATTTATGAAAGGAGTTTGTAGTTTTCAAGGTGCACCTTTTTATCGACGACACCATTCGGTACATTTAAAATGATCCGGAGTTTAAGGACAGTTCCACCTTAGTCAGGTTTCCCGCATGAAAACTGGAACGGTAGTTTGTGTCACATCAAGAAAGTGAAAAATGTAAACATTAATATTAACACCCCTCCCCCCCCGACCTGAACTTCGACACAACTGAAAACAGTCAGCGTACCTTAAAAAAGACGTTTGGCGACGTCTTGAGACACAATGGAACCAGAACCAGAAGCATCTTCTAGTTTCAAGAGAGTTTTCTGGAAAAGGAAATATTCTCAGTCGAGGTAGAAGTAGAGGCTCACCGCTCTGATATTTGACATTTGTTTAATAATCGCCACTCAGTGCGTTTACATGCATGGTTTTTCTTGATGTCATGTGAACACGTAAATCCGACTACAATCGAGCTAGTCTTAGTCAGACTAACATACCTGGATAGTCGATTACTTAATTTCCTCCCCGGCCTTTGACCCGGAAGTAGAAGGAGACGACGAAAGAGAAATGATACGGTGGTGGCGTGTTTCTTGGGACAATCACAGCGACCACCACAGCACCGTCCATCTCACCGCTCAACGTTTGTTTTTCTGTAACCTATAGGTCAACAGGAAACTGATGAGCGATACAGCGCCACCTGTGGAGGAGGAGTCAGATGTACACGGCCAAAAATAAATAAATAAATTAAACTGTGCAGGAAAACAGACTGAGTGATTTATTAATCAGCCACTGATTACAAATTATGGATTTTTGTTCTCAGAAACTTAATAGTAACAATTTTTTCATCCAAAATTTTTTCCCAGTTTTTTTGAAGACCTGTTTCATGTATTTAGTAATTAGTGTAATTATTATTCAATACCTTTGTATTATGTATTATATAATGTACTATTATCATAAGCTGTTATATTTTACCAGAAAAAAAGATTCAGTTTTCCAAAAATTTAAAAAATGGGCATCAATTATTGGCCGTAGAGAAACTGTTAGCTCTCAGTGAGCGATTGTTGTTTTCTTTGAAGCTGAACTTTTTCTCGACAGAGCTCCCCCTACAGTTTACAGAGTACATATTCTTCCAGAGATCACTATAATCATCCATCCATCCCTTCCCCTCTGCTGGCTGTGGAGCCATGTTCATGCCGGTCAGCATCTGTTTTTCATGCTTCCATGTTTGTCAATTCTCGTAAAAAAAAAAAAAAAGTACGATGTTTATGGTTTTCTCTGCTATTAAAAATAAAAATAAAGCTATCACTGCCTTGATCTTATAGCGGTACCTTGTCTCGCGAGACCTCCTGTTTTTCTGAGGTCTCTGATCTCGTAAGGCTGTTTTCCCACTAACAGACAGTAGGGGGCAGTGGAGACGGCCCCCCAATCTCTACAAGAACGCTAATGTGACGCTGAAACTGTCACATTAGGGTGAAAAGAGTTCTGCTTCACAGCAACATCTATGTCAAGTGTCATGTCTGATTTGTGGTTGCGGTTGTAATTCGATATGTAAGTCTACCTTTAAAATCACTGTTGTCTTAAACCCCCAGGAAGTGGACACGGAGCTCCTCTGCCCGTCTTTCTTTGAAAAAGGTGGACCGATGACGAAACACAACAACTGAAACAAAAATGACAATGAGGGAGCAAGACGGCGCTGATATATCCACATCTGAACTTGTTAAATGGGACTCTCCATGTTCAGTTTAAATTGCTGCCAAATATGTAATCTGGATTAGATTCATCCAGAACTTCTGGAACTGATCCTGCATGCACATACCGAATTTCAGACCAATCTGATGAGTTTTGACAGAGATTTTGTCCATTACAAGAGATGGGGTACAATCACAGGTCTGCAATTTGTAAAAATAATCTTAAATGTGCGGAATTTTCAGAGACCGACTCGTCAGTTTGTGTGTACGACAAGAACAACGCACACAGAAAAAGCTACGTTTACCATCTTCATTAGTACTTTTTTTTCAAAACGTAATTAAGAGGGAAGAAACTTTGCAAATTTTCACTGCAAGAACAATTGAGACAGAACATATCACAAGACAATTCGAGCTAAGTGACGAAGTGTTGCTCTCTGCGTTTAACGAGAGCGTCACTGTAGCTTCAGGCTAATTCTACTTTCTATAACACTTTAGAGGCTGACAGTCACACAGCCAAGGTAGCGCCCCCTCTGGCAGGAAAAATGACACGGTTCACCTCTACCAACATATAGACAACACATAACTCAATGGTGGATAGATGCTGTGCCAAAACAGTCTCAAAGAGGCTAACAGGCTAACATGATCCTCACAGATCCAGAGAGACGGTGGACGTGAATCACTGCGATGAAACATGAATCTCACACCGACAAGAAGAAGAAGAAGAAGAAGAAACACAAGGAAAGAGATTTCATAATTAACCGTCGCGTAAATCATGGACTAAGACTGGATTTAATATAGCAATAGACAATGTCCTTTGCTAATGCTAACCATATGCTACGTTACGCTAACATGACACTTGCCCTTATCACTGACAACAACGCTGACGTTAGCCGGTAGACTCCAGAGTTGAACGTTTGTTTCCTTCTGGGCTCTTGTAAACTTTCGGCAATAAAATTTAGCACATGCATCAATTCACCCAAACCAAATTGGTTTGGTAAATGGTCAAGCACTGGCCACACCCACTTTTAAAGAACTTCCCCAGGGACAGGTTTGTTGTAAACCAAAAAAAAGTTACACACGTTGACCATGACCTAAACCCAACAGAAAGGCGGCCATTTATGTTCAAACAGCCATTTTGGGCCAATTTGACGAGTTCCCCTGTGATGTTTGACTAAACTCCTCCTTCAGTTTTACGGCAATCAACTTCTTATCTGCTCAGTTCACTCTGGACAAGGTAAAAATGATCAAAAGCTTCTGTTAATGTCACATGACACGGTTGATGACTCAACTAAAAAGCTAGACTGTTCGTTATAGAACATCCGATCTGAACCAAACTGGCTAAGATTGATAACGGTCCCGCCTGGAAGACGCCCATGACCAGACAGTTCGGGGTCATGGGTGCAAGGTTCGCTCATTTCTGTGATTGTAAAGCAACATTTTCATGTGTTTTGGTCCAACAGTGAAGAAAAGCTATTGCTAATGAAAACAATCACCACTGCCAGTCAAGTATGAGAGACTCGTTTCCTCCAAAATCCCAAATATCTCCTCCAGGTACTTTTTCGTTTCTGCTCAACTTCAGTTTTGATCAAAGTTTCCTCAAACGCAGCAGCTTTTGTTTCACACACGGTCAAAGAAGAACAAGGTTTTGTTCGGTAGGTAATTTTTCTTCTGATGGACATTCATGTTTCCACAGATGGAGTTGGTAAAACTGTGTTCATATACGTCTCCGCTCGGTGATGAGTGTAAAAACCCCTGGAGGAACGAATACACTCCAGGCATCGATTTGTGCCGAATTGCTCTCGACAAGTGGCAGGTAATTGCGAGGCTGTGTAGCAAGAACACATTCAATTACTGCCGGACAGCGGAGGCGTGAATGAAGTACAACGCTGAGTGAACGGGAACAAGAGGAGGGCAGGTGGGGGAGGGGAGAGACGTTGTGCCTGAAAATATGGAAACATAACTTTCAATGAACAAGATGTGCTATGGTAAATGTACTTTAGTACAAAGTTTAAATGTTTTGGTGGTTTTGACAAGATTAATTTTGGTACTAACGTACTTTGAGCTGAGGCACACATACATTACTAAGGTACTTTGCAGCTCTAACAAATCGCTGACTGTTTTTACCAATAATTTATCAATAATTACTGCATAAAATGGTCAGGGTTCCTACACCCTCAGGACCAATTCCCTCGAATTCAAGGACTTTCCAGGACTGAATGTGCCGACACAGCTTAAGATGGGAGGACGACTTGTAAGAGCGTCTTCGTCCATGGCAATGTCCACTTTTATTGATTTGCAGGACGCTCTGCGTCTTGGTCAAGTCAGTCTTTGTCGTTTGGGATTATCTTGGATTATCTTGGAATTTTCATTTCCCAGACATCACGTCATTTGCTCTCTCTTACTTAACGTTACTCGCTCATTGTTCTTGGTGGAATCTCCCGTCAACAGCAGAGACAGACAGTGGACAGAGACAGTGGACAGTGTCCACAACACTGTGAGGGATTATGACTCCATGTTTGTCCTGTGTAGGTCTAGTCTACGTACATCAAACAATGCAGGACATGAAACAGTAGGTGGCGTCGTAACAAACAAGGGAGACATTTACCTAAATATCAACTCAACTTCTTTCTGCACAAAATTCAAGCACTTTCAATGAGCCATGTCTGTTTGGGGCAATTTTCAAAAACTTTCAAGGGCCTTGAATTTTTTTTGCAAATTTACAAACTTTCAAGGATTTCAATGACCCATGTCTATTTAGGGCAATTGTCAAGGGCATTGACATTTCTATTTAAATGAACAAATTCTCAAAGATTTGAAGTACCAGTGGGAACCATGTATGGTACCGTCTGGTGAACTCTGGGTTCCCCAAACAAATTTGTATAATTTTCCTTCAATTTTTTACTTCACTATTATTATATTGTCAATAACATGCGTACAATTATGTTTAATTGTATCAACTGATCAAGCATCAGTTCAAAATTATTTGCTTACCAATTCAAAATGATATATATTAGTTGCTACATCGATGTTTGTTTTGTTATTTGGGTCATGATGGTTTGCCCTTTTCTTCGGGGTCTCCATATAGAAGGTTTGGGAAAAACACCAGCTGTCGTGAAAAGTCCAAACTTGAAAACGACAAAGATCGTTTACGTTTCCATCCGTTTTCGCGTGAACAGAGCGTGAGTGTTTGACTGTCACATGTGAACTACAGCAGACACGGATGTTGTTTTCAACCTAAACAGAAGCTGCTTTAACGAGAGGTGAGTGTGGGCGGAGACAGATGGACAGAAGAAGAGAGCGACTCAGCACAGAGACAACAGAGAGGTCAGACCCGACAAGCACAATTACGAGAAGACGGTGAGGGAAAAGGCGAAGGGAGGACGGTGGGATTAAAACGAGAGATGTTGATTCGATTAAGGTCGGTTGATGTTGCTGGACCACGGCCAGCACAGCTGATACAGACCTGTCCTCTGTCCGCCAATCCATCTTATCATCCTCCATCCAAACCCAGCTGTCCTCTACCTCTCTGTCCACTGTCCCTTCACTGTCCTCCTTCACACCTCAAGACAAAAATATGTGGAAAACAAAAGATTCAAGGAACAAATTAACCCAAAAATTATAATTACAGTATATATATATATACTGTGCATAAGTCTTAGTCCAGCAGCAGCAGCTTTGTTGTTTTTATGTCACTTTTGTGATCGTTGGCGTTCAGATTGAAAAGATGTGACTAAAAGTCAGTCTTCTACTATATGATCAACCTGTCAGTGAGTTGAACTTGTGCAACATGTGTATGTAATGCTCCAACATGTCTGGAGTAAACCAGGTATAATAGACCTTTTTCACAGCAGCTATTTGTTGGCATGAAACAGTTGGAGAAACACAGGTTTGACCAATAACATTAGGGTTCCATTCCAGGTTTTAAAGAGCCATGGTTGTGTTATTGTTCAAGTGGAAATGTAGCTCACACTAAATATTTGATATTATACAAGCATTTTTGTTGTTTCCGAAAACTTTTGTGACGATATTTCACAGATTTTTTTAAAATAGATGTGATGTTTTGATACGAAACAATATATATATGATGCAAAATTAATCTATAAATATCAGAAACATACATTGAAGTGGGGGCTAATGGGCCGCGTGTTTGGGACCTCTGGTCTAAAGCCAAGCACATAGCGCTTTCACACAGACATGGTTCTGATTCTGGTTCTGGCTTTGTCTCTGGCTCCATTCTGGAGCCTCAGAACCTTGGTGCCTTCTGGTGAACCAGCCCATGTTCACACCAGATTAAGAGGAACCAAAGTAGGAGGCAGACCACGAATTCTTTTTCTCCATACTTCCTCCACATCCCGCTCATTTTCACAACCCAGATTACGACACGCCCACTGATGATGTTCGCAATCCCAACGTTTCAGCTGGGAACCAATTTTTCAGGTTCTGAACCAATTTTTGTTTGGTTTGAACACACTGGCCGGCCTTTACTGGTCCATGTGGTAATTATTTTAAATAAGCTGACGAACTTCTAGGCTGTGTATTCTAAACCTGAAGGGGCTTTTTGAGGTTGGAATTTTAACTCCCCACTAAAAAGTATTCTCAAAGTTAGACTTCCACGGTAGAAATGTCTTAAAAACAAAGCAAAATTAAGAGGTCACTGGAATCTATGAGTTGTTGGTTAAAAATACCCAAAATGTGAAAAATGAATGAAGCTCCACAATATTATTATTGTGTTTTTTTTTGTACGATAGAACAGCAGAGTTGCTGTAACGCAAAAAGGGGAAATTTTGTTTGGGAAATTATGACCTCTGCTTCTGAAAGAAAGGCAGTGTGAGAATTTGTGGTGGAGGTAAAATTCAATATAGTGAAATATTGCGATATTGCTACTGAGAAACATTTTTTATCATATATCATCACAAAAGTGATGTTCAAATAATCATTGAACTTTGTGTACATTAGTTTTCAGTCCACTAGGTGGCGCCAAGTGCTCACTCTCACTAGAGATTTGTGTGAGAATATCGCAATATATAATTTTGCAATATTGTGATAATATTGTATCGTGACTTAAATATTGTATTGTGGTGTCTCTGGCATCTCCCAACCTCTAATAACAATACATTTATTTATTTATTTATTTTTTTAAAAGAAAATGGATTTAAAAAATGTTAAAGCTTAACTTAAAAAAAAAAAAAAAAAAAGACTTATTAAAACATTGTGATGTTGGAGTAACGTCAAGAGCAGCTGGCTGATGATCAGACACAAGGATTCGCCCTAAAGCTGACAAACTATTATTATTGTTATAAAAAGTTTACTCAGTGATATGTTATTTGCAAAAAAAAAACAAAAAAAACATGTCATTTTAATTATTCAAAAGGTTTCATGTTGTTTATGTGAAATCCTTCAAATCTCTTTAAAATAGCAAGAAACATGAAAAATTAACGTTATATTTAAATTTCTATAAATAGGAAATAAATAATAAATTGTTTGAAATAGAAATAAAAGTATAAAAAACAGTGACGTAACATTCATGCCAACAAAATTGTTGTCATTTTTTATGACATTTTGGTGAAACTGACGTCGGCAGGAGGAGTAAAAATTCTTTTCCGATTTTCTTTCCCCACGTTAAGCAGCGTCATTAACTCAGGTTGTGGTTGTGTGGACGTTAAATGCGAGCGCTGAGTCTGCTGGGACAGAGATAAGGCTTCTGCGCTGTCACTGTACGCCGACGACTCACTCTTCCACACACAGCACTGGGCCGTGTTCTGTAGATCAACACAGCTTTTTATAAAAGGTGTTTGACTCTTTAAGGTCTGAGATGATGCTTGAGAGGATGTTGTCGATGTCGTGTGTGGAGATAAAAGAGAGAAGAGTCCTCTGTGATGGATTTATGAATCCATATAACTAAAAACAAACTAATCCAAAGAGAGAGCCTTGGTTTCTTTTTGTTATGGCCTTTCTACCTACAATTAACTTCAAGTGTTTTTTGTTTTATTCATTATCTTTTTCTTATTTTTTTTTATTCCCAGACTCACTGGTTGAAGTTCGCACATACAAGCTGTCGTTGGAGAACAAACTTGGAAGTGGTATCTGGCTTAGGAAAGTCTCTTTTTCACTGAGAAGGAGATTTGTGTGTTGAGTCACAGTCGATTAAGTGAGACGGAAGAATCTATCTGTCTTTAGACATTCAGTTCCTCCTCCACTCTTTGTAGAACCATTTCTTTTATGTATCTTTAAAAAGACAAAGTCAGTAAACGTTGTGTTTTATAGGCACGAGTCTCTGACCAATCAGGATTTGACTTTTACAATCCTTTGCTTTTGCTCTTGGCCGTTTAGCCAACGTTGGCTCGCTAACTGTATGACCTCTTGGGGGGCAGAGTCGCCTGTCATACCCACTCCTGAACGGGGTATTTGTAGAAGTGCGGCGTCATGGTGTTTTGCTGCACTCCTTTGTTCTTGAACTGGAAAATCGTGTACACCAGCACCAGGATGCACAGCGACAGGATGCAAGGGATCACGACGGCGATGGCGTTGACCGTCGTCGGGACGTCGTTGATGGTCACCATGATGTCCACGTCGTCCAGCGGCAGCTGGCGGTCTCCGCGGCTACCACTGCCGCCGGAGCGCTCCATGTCCGACTGGTCGCAGCCCATCCAGTCACGCAGGATGGACTTTGGATACCCGGGTTCCACTGTCAGCTTCTGGTTGTCAAACTTCCAGTATTCCTTCCCTTTGTAGAAGTAAGTGTAGTCTGAGAATGAAAATAATGAAAGTGGGTACATTTGCTTTTTAACATAAATTGTTAACACAATGAGATTACACACACAGTCAACATTTTCATTCATCTTCAGGTTACTCACACAAGTAAAGGTTAAGGATAAGGCAACATTGTCAACACTGTTGACCGGTTTGAATCCCAGTTCATATGAGGGCCTTTCTGTGCGGAGTTTGGATGTTTGGGTTTTCTCTTGTTTCCTAAAAACACGTGTACAAGTATAAGGTATCTTATCCGTAGCCGCGGAAATCACAGGGTACATACGATATCATACGCGATACATGGTCCACAATACCAATAATATCACGGATAATCGATATATTGCAAGTCAATCATATAGCGGTACCGTTATCGGATCACGATATCGGCCTAAATGAAGAAAACTAAACGTCAACGTGAAAAGGTAAAGAGGACATTCAGTGGAAAATCTAATGTCTGGTGTTTTCTGGTGCGTCCCCGTGTCCTTCCTGTATCTAAACGTCACTAAAGTGTCACAATAAACACTTCAGCCACTTCTGACAAAGAAGGGCTTCTCTGTTTATCTGCGCTCAAGCGAACGGTTTTGAAAAATCCACTTTAGTTACGTAACTAGCACATTTGCCGTGCAACGAACCCTCCCCCAACAGCTACTCCTGGTCATGGACGTGAACATTCAACCTGAAGAAGAAGAAGAAGAAGAAGAAGAAGAAGAAGAAGCACCGTGGAGCAGTCAGTCAGCTGGCAGCTGGCCAATCACAAGAGACTCTGTGTTCTGGGGGGCGGGCATTAGCGTTCCTGTTCAGAGGCTGGCAGAGAGCAGCAATAATCTGGCTTAATCTGAAGAGACTATGAGGCTTTTGACCATAAATATTATTTAATTTATCTAAGTAGACATCAGTAATCTGGATTGTTGGTTCAAAAAGACCGTTCTATGTCACCTTTAAAAGTGATTTCTTTATTTATTCAGAACATAGAGAACAAAGTACCTAAAGTCTCTGTATTTAAGCTTTTGTATTTAGCTTTCTCCGACATTATCTCACTGTCAACTCCCTCTTCTTCTCCAGGTAACTTCCACACAAGTTTCCCTCATTTATTTGATCAGCGCCACCATGAGGAGACATGAAGTAGTGATGCCCCCCCCCCCAATATCTTGTATTTGCATTCATAAAACTACTCCGATGCAGATGTGTCGCAGTTCAGACTGTTACCAAAAGAGGAGGAGGAAATCTGACGCACAGCAAAGGATTTCACACAAAATATCAAGTACTTTTTCATTTAAATCTAATTCAAGTGCACCGGTTCCTTAAATGTGTTGTTCCATTACAACCCAGGCTAATCTAATCTGAAGCTGTTAAACATATCTGGGATTAAGTACCAGGAAATAAAAGATCTTTTTGTCTCATATTCATGTTTTAATATCAAACCCAAAGGTGTTTATTTTTTGGAAAAGACTGTAAATGTTTAAATAATAACTAATAGGGCTGAAACGATTACTTGATTAATTAATTATTAATTGATAACTGAATTATTTATCAACTATTGGATAATCAATTAATTGGCTTGAGTGTTTGTTCAATAATTAAAGCAAGTTTCTGGGATTTTTCAGCTTCTTAAATTTGAATATTTTCTGGTTTCTTTACTACGTAAAAAAAAAGAAATCATTCAAACTGAATCATTTTAGTTTGTGGACAAAACAAGACATTTGAGAACATCATCAACACTTCCAGGTTTGACAAACACTGAACATCATTTTTCTCAAACAAATAATTGATTTATTGACAGAAACCTATAAAGACAAATGACAGCTATTGAAACCACAAGGGAAAGTTTCCAGGTGGAAAATAAAGCCACCAATTTCTACGAGAACCTCCCAAGGGATTAATAAAGTTCTCTGAATTTGAATCTGAATAGATACTTGGTACTACACAGTCAAATTGGTATTATGAAGTACTCAGAATCGGCTAATACTCAAATTTAATTACTCGTGGTTGTTTGTCTCTGTATGTTGGACTGGTGATCTGTCCAGGGTGCGACCCCGCCTTTCACCCTCTGTTAGCTGGGATTGGCTCCCCCTAGAGACGTAACGTAAGAAAACGCTCACGGGTGAAAATACAAACGCAGCATAAGACGAGCAGTGTCACTCACATCCCTCCCGGCTGATGAAGGCTCCCTGCGGAGAATCCGGGATTCCCTTCCACACCGTGACGGGTTTCGGGTATCCCGGGTCCACGGTGCGCTTGTCTTCGTTGTAGCGCCAGTACTGGTCTCCTCTGAAGAAGTAGGTCTTCCCGACCGGCTCCCAGCGCAGCGCCGCGTCGATGCCGTCTTTGGGGAGGCAGCTGCCCAGCTCCACCAGGCTGTGAGGGTAACCCGGCTCTGCCGTCACCTCCTTAAACACCCAGTACTTATCACCTGGAAGACCAGAGGAGAAACATTCTCCAGGTAAAATAACAGATGTAAAAATTCAGGCTAACCTTAACCTTGTGGTTAGGTAAAGGTTAGAGCTAGTCATTAACTGGTTATGGTTAAGGTTAGTGATCAGACTTTGTTTAGTCTGTCCAAATGAGTGGAAGTCAATGCAGAGTCCTGAGAAGAATAGCTGCACAAACCCGTGTGTTTGTGTTCCAGGTATTACTCCTGTTGTGGGGACCTAAACCTGTTCACACAGTCACACTTTCGGGGACTGGCCTTTAGAGCCGCCCCCTTGTGGTCGACCAAACATTGGTCCAGAATAATCATTAATCATTAATCATTAATCAAACTAAAAAAAAAAAAAGAGACTCTACTGGAAGCTGCACCTTGTCAAAATAAAATAAAAAAACTTTTGAAAGGGCAGACACAGGAAGTGTGGTCACACTGTGTTTTTCACTTCAGTGTTTACGGCTGATGTGCTGCTGACCACAGATTTTATCAAAGAGTATGTCGGGGAAGAAGTCCAAAGTTTGGGAAAATGGTCACGTTACTGGGTTAAAGTTGAATAAATTCATAAAATGCTGCCAAACCCTCCTGCTGTTTTTTCAGACTCAGAATCATTTCTTTAATTCCTCTTTAAGAAAGAATCATTTCTTTAGTTCATCTTTAAGAAACTAATTATAATTCATTGTGCTGGCGTTACAGGTTGATTAAGTACTGTGCTGAAAAACAACAAAACAAATCCATCTACAGCTGGTTGATCTGGCTGTTGTAAAATTAATCATTTCAAAGCTCATTTTTAATTGTGTTCTTGTTATTAATTAAATTCAATAAAATGTTCAGATCCTCTTTGCTGATTGTATTGATTACTGTTAAATAAGCATCTCACTCTGTGCATCTGTTTAATGTTGGCTATTCATGAATGAATTGAGAGTTGATTTTAAGGCTGTGTTAACCTCCAACATTTAACAAGCACATTTCTAAAATCTCAATATTTAACAGAGGACAGCACTGCTGAAAGACGGAGATTGTGAGCCCAATCACAAACCGTTCAGTTGTATTTCAGTTCAGTCACTGTGTCAGACGGAGTCTGAATTAGACTGTTCGAAGCTGGCCCGGTCACTAGGAATAGTGGAATAACACTTCAGTTCTAATTCGTGGGTTTTGTCTCTGAACTCGGGCCATGATTAAGAGGGACGACCCCGGGCATTTGTGTTGTGCTGCTAGAGGTGAAATTCTTGGACCGGCGCAAGACGGGTGAAACGCTTCGGACAGGCTGGGAAATTGATGTTTCCCCTTACCTGTAATGGTGAAGGCATGATTAGATCTAGACCCATGTGTCTGTCCCTACTATAGTTTTCATACATTATTATATTTAAAGGTGGAGACATGTTGTTTTCAGTTATGGTTAAGGTTACAGTAACCATTAAGGAAGGAAATTAATTTAAGTCAATGCAGTGTCCTCTAATGTCATGGAAACCAGAACGTACAGTCCTGTGCATAAGTCTTAGTCCACCAGCAGCAGCTTTGTTGTTTGTTGTTTCACTTTTGTGATCGTTGGTGTTTAGATTGAAAAGATGTGACTAAAAGTCAGTCTTCTACTATATGATCAACCTGTCAGTGAGTTGAACTTGGTCAACATGTGTATGTGATGCTCCAACATGTCTGGAGTAAACCAGGTATAATAGACCTTTTTCACAGCAGCTATTTGTTGGCATGAAATAGTAGGAGAAACACAGGTTTGACCAATAACATTAGGGTTCCATTCCAGGTTTTAAAGAGCCATGGTTGTGTTATTGTTCAAGTGGAAATGTAGCTCACACTCAATATTTGATATTATAGAAGCATTTTTGTTGTTTTGTTATTTTCAAACTGCATATGTGTTTCTCTATATTTTCAGGATGTGTTCCAATAAAGTGATGGAGAAATAATTGTACAGTATGGTCATTATAGCGTTGCTAAAACAACAAATGTAATGGTGGCCTAAGACTTTTGCACAGTACTGTATGTGTGTGTGTGCAGCTGGTCTTCGTCATGTTGTGGGGACCTAAATGTGTCTCCACACTCACATTATGGGGACTTGTCTTCCTTATGGGGACAAAAATCAAGTCCCCATAACGTAAATGACTCCATTTTAAGGTGAAGACATGTTTTAAAGTTAGGCTGAGGTTAGGGTTAGGTTAAGGTTAGGGTCAGGGTTAGGACACTAGTAATTATGGTTAAGGTTAGAGTTAGTCTGCAGGAAATGAATGGAAGCCAATGTAAATGTCCTCTGAAGTCAACTGCTTGTGTGAAAGAGAAAAAGAGAGAGAGCTGAGAGACTGAAGCTATTAATACCTGTTGGCTAGCTGTGATAGCAGGACGCCATCAGGCAATGTGTGTGTGTGTGTGTGTGTGTGTGTGAGAGAGAGTGGGTGTGTGTTACAAAGAGAGTGAGACAGAAATGACACGAGGCTGGTCTCACACATTCACCAGCAAAATGAAATTCTATTATTTTGAGCTTATGCTCCCCCACTGCTTCGCCATTCTCCATTTCACACTTTATTAAATATCGTGGTAGAGGACGAGGAGAAGGGGGAGGACGGAGCCTGAGAACAGCCGAGCAGATGGGAGACACAGATTTGGACGTCATGTTGCAAACTTTTCTGCACTCGACTCAGCTGATTTCTGATCAGGTCACAGAGGGAAAACAATCAACTAACTGCTAAAAATGATAAAAAATGATAAAATAATTCATTGTCAAATTTTATACAGGATTATTGATAACTGCGCCACTGTCATTGTTAGCATCACCACCACATGAATCAATCCAGTTAACAATAACCTATGATTTTTAATAGTGCTGCTTAAAGATCAGTTTTACTGCTTGATTATATGCAGATGATGTGCTGAATTATCAATTAAAGGTCCAATGTATAAAATGTGGTGAAATTATTTTCATGTGGTTAAACAAATGGAATTGTACCTGATTGTATGAACCATTGGTTTTCCCTGATAACAGAATTTAGTCCACAAATACACAGTGTTACAGAGGTTACAAGCAAACAACATACATTCAGAGGAGAAGAGTGAGGTGAAACTTCAGTAACTTTAAATTGTGAATAATTTGTGAAACAAACAAAAACCTCAGTCATGGAATCTCTCCATTTCACTAATTATACTGTACATATTATTTTGTTTTGATATACTGATCGTTTGTAACTGGGGTTGCAAAATTCTGGGAATTTTTCAAAAACTGGAAAGTTTCCATGGGAATTAACAGAAATGAACTGGAAGTTTTCAAACTCTTGAGGTTGTGAACAGTTAGTAGTAAATAAAAAATTGTATCATATTATTTGACTAAAACAACTAGATTTGATGCGAATATAGTTAATATCACTGTTACTCCTCAATCACTGACAAACAGCACATGACTTTCTGCGGGGCTACTGAGGCCACGCCCCCCTACATGACATCATAGATGATTTCTACAAACCTAAACTGTTGAAGCCACACATTTGAGCCCGAAGACTAAATAAAGTCAGTTTTGATGATGTTATGAGGTTGATTTTATATTTAACTATTACACAAAAGGGATTAGCTGCTAAACCAAACATGCTAAATGTAATTTAATTTTTCCTTCTGTTAGCATCTTGTATATTTTCTCGTACCTTTAAAGAAGACGAATTTGCCGTCAGATCTCTCGTAGGCAGCGTCTATGCGAGGCGGCAGGCCTTTCCAGAACTGATCGATCTGCATGGGGTAACCTTCCTGCACTTTATTGTTCCTCAGGCGCCAGAACCATCGGTCCTACAACACAGTGAGGTCAGAAGGTCAACATCACACCACAAAAACAATAATCTGAAGGACCGAACACAAGATGGCTTTATGAAAGAAAAGTCCAAATGAGTCACAGAAGTTCTGAGAAGAAACATCTGATTTAATGAAGGTTTGTTTGTCACTGGCTGATTTACTTGTGGAAGTCTAGACTAGACTTGGGTCTCAGTGGGTCGGTCAGGCCGGGTCCGGACAGAAATCCAGGAAAACAAAGGATGTGGAGAAAACATCTGATATGATAGCATTATGTAATGACCTACCAACTAAGAAACAATGAGGCAACCCGACAACCATGTGACCAAACATCAACCAAGCAACCAAACTTATTAACCATCTAACAAGCAAGCAACCAACCAATAACTAAACCAACTGACCAACCCAACAGACATCACATCCAAGAACAACCAACCAACCAAACAACCAACCACCTCCCTGCCGAACAAACAACCAGCCAACTAATAACTAAAACTACTAACCAACCCAACAGACATCAGACCCAAGAACAACCAACCAACCAAACAACCAACCACCTCCCGGCCGAACAAACAACCAGCCAACGAATAACTAAAACTACTAACCAACCCAACAACCGTCTGAGCAAACTTATTCAGTTCAATTCAAGTTCATTTTTAGCGCCAAATCACAACATGCATTATACAATATACACATACATACATACGGCTCGGTACATAGTAAGGTCGAACCTTTTACTTATCAACCGTCTAACAACCAACCAACCAACTAACCACTTCCCTGCTGAACAATCAACCAGCCAACAAATCCATCAACCAGCTAACCAATAACTAAACCAACTAACCAACCCAACAGACATCCCACGTCCCAAGAATAGCCAGCCAGCCAAACTTATTAACCCCCTTACTAAAAACCAATGAACCAACTACCTCCCTGTCGACCAAACAACCAGCCAAAAAATGCATCAACCAGCCAAAAAATTAGTAAACCAACCAACCAACCAACCAACCAACCAACCAACCAGCCAACAAGTGAACAAATTAACAAACAAACTAACACTGAAGGCTAAAATACAGTATACTGGCAGCAGGCTTGTAAAAGCTAAATGATCATGAAATACAAAAGATGAAACCAGTGAGTGCATGTGGTGCCAAAGCAATAAAAATGATCCACAGTTTGATCAATATCATTATCAACGATGGCTGCGCTGACTGTGCAGAACAACACGAGCTCATCGATTCTTCAACACAACTACGAGACAAAAACCCACGATCAAATGATTAAGATTCCTCCGATCGTTTCTGAGGTTCGGGATCAGAGGGACAGAGTGAGACAGACGGACAGAGAGACAGGAAGAGAGGAGAAAAAGAGTAAGACAGTAGGAGAGTGAGACAAGTCTGTGACCTTTTCTAACATTCAGTTTAAAGATCAGGCGCATCAAAATGGATTTTTCTTCCTTTTCTTCTTTCACACATTTAACATTTAAAAACACTGGTGACGGTTTCATGTGTGGACATAAATGCGTCCTCTCCTGCTGTGAGTTGGTGTGATGGCAATAACTGAGCCGAACCCGTGTGTTAATGATCCTGGATCTTCATCCCACCATATGTAACAGCACATAGGATATATTCGTTCATTTAGCTCAGTCGTCTCCCGGGGAAAATGGATGGTTTTGCTGCTGGAGCTACAGAGTGACCGCTCCACACTCACAGCTGCTCCGGTTCCCGTTTCCTGCCCACTTAATGTGCAATTATGCCTCTTTCCCCCGGTGTCTCTATGAAACGGCCCACAGCTGTGTGAGTCACCGTCAGCTGCGGCTCACACTGAGCCTCATCACGCTCTACAAACAAGCTGCCGACATGTTGTTCATGGGGTGACTCCATGCCCGATGCCGATACTACAACCTGGAAAGTCCTTAAACCTTTTCATCCATCCACTTTGTCCTATGTGGACAAAAGCGTGGACATGTTACCAGTCTATTACAGGGCAAACGCAGCACAAATTGCCTTAAAATCTCATTTTCAGCAAGCGGTACAAAGAAGTTTAGCTTGTGCTGCCACCGCGAAATGTGTGGGCTGATTATGTTAATGGCGTAGCTCGGTTTACGCTACGTATATAGCTGTGAATATAGCATGACGTCATTCCAGTGTTACACAGGGCAGCTGGCCAACAAATTCAATGAAGAACATCAACACAACGCAGGAAACACAGAGCAACAATGGAGGAAACCCAGCTTTTCATGGTGTTTCTTCTTGGAATGTGGCTGTTTATCAAAAGAGGACAAGCCTTGTTTCATGGAAAAACACCACAGGTTTTCCCTACTGTCGCACACAAGTGATGATCCTCTTTCAACCAATCAACGTACCGCAGTACTGCTAGCTCCGCCCTGTAGGAGGGGCACCACTGCAAAACTGGGATGGTCCAAATCATTTAAAATAAGTGCATGTTGTAGCGAACTGAACGGACTGGGCGGGTGCAGAGGAGCGTCTTCCCCTTCAGTCCACACATTCATCCTCTCATTCATCATGGCCCACTTTTCTCAAGTTGACAGAAATGTGGACGCTCCACTGATGTTTCAGTCACATGATTTCTAGACGTTAAATGTTTACCGAATCCGTTTCTGTGACAAGACTGAACCTGAACATTCTAAAACAGGCCTATTCAATTGGTGGCCCGCGGGCCACATGCGGCCCAGAAACAACCCTCGTGTGGTCCCACGACTTTGGAATTTCTAAAGACGTGGGACTTTAGAAATTCCACAGAAATTCCTAAATTCCTACAGTAATACGGTCAGTGAATGTAACACTCCCTGTAGCCTAGCGACAGTTGTTGTTGTGTGACTAGCGGCAATGGTGGCAAACTGTCGAACATCTGTCTTTATCAACACAGAAACGCAAATTAAAAGATGAAAACCGTCAGTTTAGCCCTCTCTGGACTGACAAGTATTTGTTTCTTTTCGATGTTAGGTGTTTTTCAATACGTTCATTAGTGTTGATTTTAAATCTGTTATTAACTTGCTGCTTATCAGTTGCTGAAAAGGTGCGACCCAGTTAAATTTCTTGGTTTCAAAATCTGGCGCAACTGAATTTGTAATTGAATAGCCCTGACCTAAAACATACGACAGAGGAATTCATTTCAAAGACGTTCCGCTCTCTCGCCTCACCTTGAAGACAAACATCTCTCGTCTGAAGAAGGCCACGGTGTTGAAGTTGCCGTCACAGATGTTGGGTTTGCCATTTCCAGGCAGCGCGGGTCGGTCACCCGGTGGACGCGCCGGCCGGGAGTGCTTTCGCTCCGAGGTGGAGTGTGTTCGTCGAGAAGGTAAGGTGGGTAATGGTCTGGTGGGTTCCAACATGGCTGTGGGGATTCCTGTGGGAGAATGAAAAACAAACAAGTCGTTCCAGGTTCACAGGCTTATCTTACAGATAAGAACATTCAGGAAAACCATATTTGTAAAGCTCTACTGGTCTTTAGAAACCAGAAGAGAGGTGGAACTGCGGAAAGCAAGGGGTCATCTTGAAGCTGTCAATCACACCAAATCCCACCCCACTTTAATATGACTCTATGTTGTATTGAAAAAGAGCTAAAACTAGTCCATATACTGTTCAGGAAACAGTTTTTATTTATCAAGTTGAGGGTAGACTAAATGTCTCAAAGACATACAGTACCGTGCAAAAGTCTTAGGCCACCACCAACTTTGTTGTTTTTATGTCAGTGTTGTTATTTATTATTTAATTATTTAAATTTGGCAATAAGGCCTTAGTGTGGTACACTGCAAACAAATGGATGGACATTATATCACTCATGACAACGCGTGGACAATCGAAATGGGAATTTCACTCAGTGAGTCGTAACGTAAAACAAATAATTCAACACTGTGTGAACTCATGTGACAATGGTTTGAATGTGACAATAACCGTTATAGCGGTCCGTATATCTGAACTCCGCCACATTGAATTTAAAATGAATGGATGTGATGCTACAGCTTTAATCGGAGGGACTGAACAAAAGAATTGCATCGACTGTCGAGGAATTTTAAAGCAATTTTAAACATTATCGTCCATTTTCGGGGGCTTGGTAATAATTGTACACTTGTCTAAAAAAGCAGTCTCATGTCCAGGTGTGGCCTGTTACCTCACCATTCCCTGTCAGACCCAGCAGAGACAGATCTGCAGCGGACTGCAAGTGTTGAATTTGCATTTGGTGGCTGACATTTTCAATATGAAGTCCAAAGATTTGTCAGTGTAGCTGAAGAGGGTCATAATTTGGCGGAGAAATTAAAATAAAATAAACCTGTCAGAGAGATAGTAAAAACACTGGGAGTGGCCAAATCGACTATTTAATACATTTTTAAAAAGAAAGAATCCACTGGTGAACTCAGAAACACCAAAAGACCTGGAAGTCCAGGGAATTCTTTACAGGGTGAACAAAAACACAGACTTTGGGGAAAATGAAAAGCATTAGGGCTGTGAATCAAAGTGACTCTATAAATATAAGTATGCTGTGTGGATGTAGAGATGTTATGACTGCGAGGAGGAGCACACACTCGGATGCAAATTGTGGCTCACGCCTCACATCTTTCCATTTTCCTCACAGCTGGAAAACCCTCCGGTCCAGAGAAGTGAGCTCTCTCCCGAAGTGGAGCAGCTGAGCCAGAAAAAAGTTTCTTCCATTTAAAACTTCACAAATCAACCATGAAGATAGTAGAAAAACCCACGGGTAAAAAAAACCCATGTCTGACTGAGAGTGGAGGTTTGATTATCCACTGAAAAACACTGCTGACTGTTCTCTTCTTGAAATGTCACCTGTGTATCACGACCTTTAACATTAAAGCTGTAGACATTTAACATAATTTAACTTTTGTTTAACCAAGAATTAAACTCAATGAGATCAAAAATCGATCAAAAAGAGTGTCCAGACCAAGACAGAGAGACGTTTTGATTCACTGCTTACATCAGTGAATTCTCTTGCATCTTTTGTTACATAGTAACCAACCGCAGTCTCCTTTAAGACAGTAATGCCCAAGGACCTCAGACAACCAAAAATCCTGAATTATCCCTTTAAGTCTGTATAGTCTGACAATTCTCTTCTTTTAAAAAAAGCATGAGCTTAATTCCAGATGTTCCAGATGCCAAAAGGCTACAGTTTTTCTGGTATGTTCCAGATGCTAAGATGCTAATACAGCGATTATACATTCCAGATGCTAAATGCTAATGATGCTATGGCACATTCCAGATGCTATGAAGCCGATGATGTGAAGCTAGTGAAACTATGGTATGTACTAGAGGCTAAGAAGCTAATGAAGCTATGGTATGTTGCAGATGCTAAGAAGCTATGCTATGTCCTGATGCTAAAATGCTAATAAAGATGTGCTATCTTCCAGGTGATAGGAAGCTAATTAAGGTATAGTATGTTCCAGATGCTAAGGAGCAAATTAAGCTATGCTATGTTCCAGATGCCAAGAAGCTAATGAAGCTATGTTATGTTCCAGAAGCTATGAAGCCAATGAAGCTATGCTATGTCCTGATGCTAAAATGCCAATGAAGATGTGCTATCTCCTAGGTGATAGGAAGCTTATTAAGGTATAGTATGTTCCAGATGCTAAGGAGCAAATGAAGCTATGCTATGTTCCAGATTCCAAGAAGCTAGTGGAGCAATGCTATGTTGCAGATGCTAGGACGTCAGTGAAGCTCTGCTATCTGACAGATTATGCACAGTTAATGAAGTTTTGTTTTGCTCCAGATGCTAAAACGCTTACAGAGCTGTGCTAGATTCCAAATGCTAGAAAGACAGTGATGCTATGGTATATTTCAGATACTACGAAGCTCTGGTGCGTTTTAGATTCTAACAAGCTAATGAAACTCTGGTATGTTCCAGATGCTAAGGAGCAAATTAAGCTATGCTATGTTTCAGATGCCAAGAAGCTAATTAAGCTATGTTATGTTCCAGAAGCTATGAAGCTAATGAAGCTATGCTATGTCCTGATGCTAAAATGCCAATGAAGATGTGCTATCTCCTAGGTGATAGGAAGCTTATTAAGGTATATTATGTTCCAGATGCTAAGGAGCAAATTAAGCTATGCTATGTTTCAGATGCCAAGAAGCTAATGAAGCTATGTTATGTTCCAGAAGCTATGAAGCTAATGAAGCTATGCTATGTCCTGATGCTAAAATGTCAATGAAGATGTGCTATCTCCTAGGTGATAGGAAGCTTATTAAGGTATAGTATGTTCCAGATGCTAAGGAGCAAGTGAAGCTATGCTATGTTCCAGATTCCAAGAAGCTAGTGGAGCAATGCTATGTTGCAGATGCTAGGACATCAGTGAAGCTCTGCTATCTGACAGATTATGCACAGTTAATGTTTTGTTTTGCTCCAGATGCTAAAACGCTTACAGAGCTGTGCTAGATTCCAAATGCTAGAAAGACAGTGATGCTATGGTATATTTCAGATACTACGAAGCTCTGGTGTGTTTTAGATTCTAACAAGCTAATGAAACTCTGGTATGTTCCAGATGCTAAGGAGAAAATTAAGCTATGCTATGTTTCAGATGCTAAGAAGCTAATGAAGCTATGTTATGTTCCAGAAGCTATGAAGCTAATGAAGCTATGCTATGTCCTGATGCTTAAATGTCAATGAAGATGTGCTATCTCCTAGGTGATAGGAAGCTTATTAAGGTATAGTATGTTCCAGATGCTAAGGAGCAAATGAAGCTATGCTATGTTCCAGAAGCTATGAAGCTAATGAAGCTATGCTATGTCCTGATGCTAAAATGTCAATGAAGATGTGCTATCTCCTAGGTGATAGGAAGCTTATTAAGGTATAGTATGTTCCAGATGCTAAGGAGCAAGTGAAGCTATGCTATGTTCCAGATTCCAAGAAGCTAGTGGAGCAATGCTATGTTGCAGATGCTAGGACATCAGCGAAGCTCTGCTATCTGACAGATTATGCACAGTTAATGAAGTTTTGTTTTGCTCCAGATGCTAAACGCTTACAGAGCTGTGCTAGATTCCAAATGCTAGAAAGACAGTGATGCTATGGTATATTTCAGATACTACGAAGCTCTGGTGTGTTTTAGATTCTAACAAGCTAATGAAACTCTGGTATGTTCCAGATGCTAAGGAGAAAATTAAGCTATGCTATGTTTCAGATGCTAAGAAGCTAATGAAGCTATGTTATGTTCCAGAAGCTATGAAGCTAATGAAGCTATGCTATGTCCTGATGCTAAAATGCCAATGAAGATGTGCTATCTCCTAGGTGATAGGAAGCTTGTTAAGGTATAGTATGTTCCAGATTCCAAGAAGCTAGTGGAGCAATGCTATGTTGCAGATGCTAGGACGTCAGTGAAGCTCTGCTATCTGACAGATTATGCACAGTTAATGAAGTTTTGTTTTGCTCCAGATGCTTAAACGCTTACAGAGCTGTGCTAGATTCCAAATGCTAGAAAGACAGTGATGCTATGGTATATTTCAGATACTACGAAGCTCCTGTGTGTTTTAGATTCTAACAAGCTAATGAAACTCTGGTATGTTCCAGATGCTAACAAGCTAATAAATATATGATCTGTCCCTGATGCTAAAATGCTAAGACTTTGTAACACAAATAAATGCTCCGCCTTACAGAATAACAGGATCCGTTACAGCTGCTGCTGCTGACAGGTCAGGGCTAAAGAAGGAATCAGAACAAAGTGTCCTCAAGCTATAAAAACAAAAGAAACACAGACTGGTTTTTCTTTCCGGACACAGACTGAGCTGTTTATCAGCATGAAGCTGCTTCACACTCATGTGCTGTCGATTCACTCAGGGCTCTTCTCTGTCTGTCCATCAATATTTCATATTCAAGGTGTCGCTTTTTTTGAGGCTTTTGCAAGTTTTTCCTTTCAGGTCTCAAGTGAAGAGTTCAGGCGGTGAAGTCAAAAATAAGTCTCCCTTTTAGACGTAAACGTGAAACGGACGTCAAATTCATTGACTGTGTCGGAAACGTTTGAAGGCAACGATAAGGATTTTTAAATGAATATTTCACTGGGAATCAAAGAAACAAAAATCGAAATTTGTATTTTCACATCATCACTTTAATTTTTTTTTGCTGGTTCTTTTTTTTATCCTCCACCTCCAGGGGGTGCTGACGTGACATGTTGTTGCTGACGTAGTTGAGTTTGGTTGATGTGACTTTTGTGACATGCAAATGTGACAAAATTGTGCATGTCAGTGAATATTATTCAAATTATAAGAGACTTATTTCCTAGACTTTACAAACACTTTCAAGGAAATAATTACTTTTTTTCCCATTAACAACTAAGCAAAAGTAAACCATCAAACAATTGTTTTAGACAGCACAACTTAAAGCAGACCAGAAATGAGCTACAGAGAAAGTGCATGGAAAAAAATGGGAGAAACTCACAAATCTAGACTTAACTAACAAACAACAAACAAAGCACATGTGCTGCAGATACTGACCAGTCACCACATGTATGATACAAGCTAGTTTTTTGAACTGTTAGCTAACAGTCTTGATCCAATGCAGCTTGTCTAGTAGCTAATATGACAGTGAGCAAATATTAGCAAAATTATGTTATTTGCTCATAAATGACAGAATTCAGATATATAATCAAACGTTTGTTGGTTCCACTCTGTTCTGCACCTTCATACCAGATTATGCTGGTCAGATTTGACACTTTAGCGATAGCTCTCGCTCAGCTAGCTTTGCTAAAGCGTACGAAGTGGCGCACGCATTTACGTCGTGTGATGTTTAAATCAGTTTATTGATTGCTCTAAATGTGAACAGTTTTCACTCACATAAACGTGACAAACCAAAAAATTGAAAGGGCAAATCTTCAAAATTCACAAAACTAAAGCTAAAGCATATGGACACGCCCCCTGGTGGCTGGTAAGGATCAGCTTACACAACATGATTTTAGGCAAACAATGCTCTCCTCCTCTTCCTGATTGGTCAAGTTGGGGAGTCCAACCAGGAAGTAATTTAATTTGCTCTAAATATGAACTGTTTTCGGTCAAATTTAATAATAGAAATGCGACAAAACAAAAAGCTAAAAGAACAAATTGTTGCTCAGTTAAATAAATATCTTCAAAATGCTACAACCAATGACAGCGAGGCTAAAACATATGGACACGCCCCCTGGTGGCTGGTCAGGATTGGCTTTCACAACATGGCGTTAGGAACATTTTTTTTTCTTTCCTCTTTTTTGCTCAAGTTCAAAGATTGAAACTCGCTATCGTCAAAGTGACTGATAAGAATTTTGAATTCCGTGAAAATTGTGACTTTTTTATGTATTCTAAGTATGTGAAAGTATATTTTGCATATGGTGAGCAAGATTCATTAAGTGAAGCTCAAACATCTGGACTGCCCCCGAGTGGGTTCCTGCGGTAAAAAGTCAGGATTAGCTTTTGCCACATGAAAGCAAAAATCTTTTCACTCAACCAATTACAGAGAAAAGTTAAACAGACCAAATTCCCAGCCAGTCATGACTTTGCATTTACTTTTTATACAACTTCTTGACACAAAAACAGTCAATTCAACATGGATGGATAACAGTTATTAGCCATTCTGTATGTGAAGGCAAACCATCTGGATCGCACCCTGGTGGTTAGATACAATAAAGGTCCGGACTGGCTTCAAGTTCAAATATTTCAACCCATGTGAGGGAAATCAATCATCCTAATTCTGTGTCTTTGTGATTTAAATCAAGTCCCAGAATAAAAAATACTTCGCCCCCTAGTGTCTGGCTGCAGTATGGATAAGGACACATAATACTTCAACTAAAACAAATAAAGCGTCTTTGTTTACTTGACAATTTTCACTTGGCTTTGCATTTAATCGATTTCATTATGCCACCATTATGTGTCACCTTAAATAAAGACGGGCGACAAAAATTCTTCTAAACTGTCTGGTTCGCCCCCTGGTGGCTGGCTATAGTATTGGTCATATTTAGCAGGTTGGATATGGACCAAAAAAGACGTGAAATAAAACTTTTCCCAAAACAGTTCCTGTCATGTTAGCCAGTTCTTATAAAGACACTGGCGTACGTTCAAGTGTATCTGACATGTATTAGCCTCATGGTTGCACAGTCGAAGAGGTGGAGATGTGTCATCCACCCGAACCACTGCTTTGACCCAAATTCCTTTCAATTAAAACACGAAATAAATAATTAAATGTGTTTACCGTAGATTTTCTGGATCCCCTGCAGGTCGTCCAGAGGCAGTTTGAAGTTGTGCGTGTCCATGTACTGGTAGAAAGGAGCCATGATGGCACTGGGATCGTTGGAGTGCTCCAAACCCAAGGCGTGACCCAACTCGTGGACCGCCACCAGGAACAAATCATTACCTGGAGGCACAGATGTTCACAAGTCAAGTCTCAAGTCTCTGTTTAAAAATAATCATTCTTTAATTTGGTCGGTCCCCAACACTGCCATGTTAAATTCAAAGCATGTACTGTAGCTCTATCATCCATACAGTACAGGAATCAAATTGATCATTTGTAGGTTTACTCTAATAGCCCTACTGCAATACAAAGTGAAGGAACATGCAGTAAAACTTTCAACTTCATAAGGCAAGGCAAGACAATTTTATTTATATAGCACAATTCAACATCAAGGTATTTCAAAGTGCTTTACAATAAAAGAAAAAGAGAAATACAGCAGCAGCATTGCAGATATAAAAGACATAGTAAGACATTTAAAACATTTAAATAGAGAAAGAAAGAAAGAGAAAAGAGCCTAAAAGACTAAAAGTTGCAGTTGCGGCTGAGATGCAGCAGATATGATGATTTCATTTCTATTTAAATGCAGCGGCAAACAGGTCGGTTTTCGGGCTGGATGTAAAACAAACAAACCAAAATTGGTGCAACTGCAAACATTCTGTATCAGGATGGATATTTTTCAACTTACTTAAAGTGCTAATGCGCTCTATAAATAAAATTGGATTTGACTTGAACAACAGGCTTTGTTGAAATCTGTAAACCTGTAGATGGACATGTTACCAAAATTATAAAAACACACAAACTAAATGAATGTAGAGGCAGACTTCACTAAGTTATTATTAACTAACTATTGAAAAGATGAAACTACTAGACTGTACTATATAATGAATACTATACTATTACATTGTGGTGTCGTGTGTAACTTGACCCTGATCATTGGTCTGATTGGTTGTAGGTCTCTCTAATTGATTACATGGTCACGCCTCTAAAACATACCAAATTATATATGATATGATTTGATACTTTTTTTTATTTTGAAAAGTGCACAATTGTGTTTTAAGTGTGAACGGACAAAAAGTGAAGCTTGCATTTTTTTTCTTTACACTGCAGGGCTGTTTTTTTTAATGTGGAAGACTTTTATTTTGAAAACTTTAATATTTCTCACACTTCCTGTCAGTAACAGTTTCATAAAACAAATTCTGAGTTGAGTCAAAGAAACAAAGTTCATGCCTTTGCAGGATTTTCACTGTCGGTCAAATTTTATTTAAACATCATAAAATGTTCCTAAAATGAAAATCTCCCTATTTTAGTACAATAATAATAATAATAATAATAATATTAATAACACACTGAAGACAAGAATAGTAGACTGTGTTTTCCTGCAGGTTTTGTTAAAATCAGAATCCATCATCTGGGACTCAGAGCTGCTGTCTGACTCTTAATAACTTCATATGAACGTTGAACTCAAATTAATTCATTTCATCGCCTCAGTAATTGCTTTGACTCTGTTTGAACCTCATTACAGAACATAATTATCCTTCTTTCTTTACCCAGGCGGCTTTGTTTGACGATTATCGCCTCGGTGACCAGCAGCTGAGTTACACTATAACTGGAGAGAAGCTCTTTCTACTGTAGCCACGAGAGAGGAATAGAAATATAACCTCAACATGTCACCATCGTCGGCAAACGAGGATCTGGACAGAAAAGACAAAGACTCTAAGGGCTGAATTCACAAACTTTCAAAGGCCTGGAACTTTTTGCAAATTCACAAACTTTCAAAGGCCTGGAATTGTTTTTTGCAAATTCACAAACTTTCAAAGGCCTTGAACTTTTTGCAAATTCGCAAACTTTCAAGGGCATTGAATTTTTTGCAAATTCACAAACTTTCAAAGGCCTTGAACTTTTTGCAAATTCGCAAACTTTCAAGGGCATTGAATTTTTTGCAAATTCACAAACTTTCAAAGGCCTTGAATTTTTGCAAATTCACAAACTTTCAAGGATTTCAATGACCCATGTCTAGAGCAATTTTCACAAACTTTCAAGGGCACTGAATTTTTTTGCAAATTCACAAACTTTCAAAGGCCTTGAATTTTTTTTTTGCAAATTCACAAACTTTCAAAGGCCTTGAATTTTTGCAAATTTCAATGACCCATGTCTAGGGCAATTTTCAAAAACTTTCAAGGGCCTTGAATTGTTTTTTGCAAATTCAAAAACTTTCAAAGGCCTTGAACTTTTTGCAAATTCACAAACTTTCAAAGGCCTTGAACTTTTTGCAAATTCACAAACTTTCAAGGGTTAGGGGATTTTCAAAAAAAAAAAAAAAGTTCAAAGACCTTGATTTTTTTCTGCAAATTCACAAACTTTCAAGGATTTCAATGACCTGTGGTCCCCTGATATTGAGCCGTTTTGTGTGGATACAGACATTTCCTGAAAATGTTTAAAGGAAATGTTTTGAAAATTAATGAATGATTACGTTCATAAAGATAAGGAAAAATATGACAGTCGAAGGAACGATCTGGTCCTGCAGGTGTCAACGGGTCCGTAACACAAACGTCCGTCTTACTGAGGGACAAGGTGAGAATGAAGCTGCTTCGTCCTCGTCCCTGTCCTTCTGAAGCCGACGCCACAGTGTGTGTTCTTGTAACGGCCGCAGAGCGAGGACAAAAGCATCGTATAAACACCTACAGCGCGAGGACATTTTTACTTGTGTGGACATTTTGACACAGTGAGGACATTTTGACAAAGTGAGACCTGGTTTTAGGTTTAGGGTTAGATTTGGTGTAGGTTAGGGAATGTATTATGTCTGTGAGGTGTCCACATAAAGATAGAAAGACAAGCATGTGTGTGTGTTCTTGTACTTGCCGCAGAGTGAGGACATTTTGACAAAGTGAGGACATTTTGTCTGGTCCTCACTTCTTTAAAGGGCTTTTTCAGGGTTAAGACCTGGTTTTAGGTTTAGGGTTAGAATTGGTTTAGGTTAGGGTTAGGGTTAGGCATCTAGTTGTGATGGTTAAGGGTTAGGGAATCTATTATGTCTGTGTAGGTCCTCACTTTGATAGAAGCACAAACGTGTGTGTGTGTGTGTGTGAAGGGATTTTTCACACACACACTGACAGAAGTGTTCAGTCTATACGGACAAATTAGCATTTAAAGGTCAAATATGCTGTAACAAATAATGGATTAAATTTAATTGTTAATTATTTTGTTACAATAATCAGTTTGACTCCCCCCCCCCCCCTCTCCCCCCCCCCCCCCCCCAATAATTCAAACCAGTTTCTCTGATTTTTAAATGTGAATATTTTTCCGGTTTCTTTGCTCCATAACAAAGAAATCATTAAAATCATGACCATATATCAGTATATATATCTACACCAGAGTTATTTAAGCAGAGAGAATGTGGCACTGCCCGTTTGTCAAACGGAGACAGCAGAAGAACGATCTGTTGCTCAAAGATTAGACTGAGGACACCTTCACATTTTCAAACATTTCACTGAATTATGTTTGCCTTATACTGAAACTGAGCGTAAATGTTAGCACTAAATGTCACTGTCTGTGTGTTCAACATTAGGGATCCACTATATCGCTTCACTATAAGCTGATATTGAATTAAAATGAATTAAGTATCGGCCATCGACCAACACAACAGGCTGAAGTGGCTGCTGCCTCCTGAACCTGTGGACAGATGTCCACCACTTATTTTTACACTATTTTTCTCAGAGAAAGCATCATCCAGTCTTGTTAAATGTGGAGTGGGAGATTATTTCCTGGAGCATTTTTAAAACTCTCTTCACACCCGGGTTGTAACCACTTAATTAATGCATTGTCACAGAAATTAAATTTGTCCGTCAAACGTGGAGCAGACAGGCCTGTAAAAACACCATCCAATCATAATGAACGGCCTCAACAAAGTAATTGGCTCTTGTCCTTAGAATCTCTGCCCGAGCCCGAACCGACACCGGACCAATTTACTGCCACCTTCCTCGGGCTCTGACGGGCCGGGCGGGTGATCATGTTGTCCAAAAAAGAATTTGCCTGTGTGTTTAACGTCTGCACTGACAGGGGACGTGTCCTCACCGTCCGTGCACAAACCCACGTCAGAAAAACTACTGCCGAGAAAAATTCTGATGCAGAGCGATCCAAGACCAGAGTGAACATCGGTGCCGAGTTTGAACGGTGGAGACATGTCAAAGTCGAGAAAGTTCTGCAAAGTGATGTCAGTTAGGGTAAATTTATGTCTTTGTCATCTTTTGACAGTGTTTGTTGGTTTCCCGGCATTATGTTGTCATCGACCCGTGAATCCATGTGATCTCAATGCTCTTCGTGCACAACCGGAGCGCAATCCTGTGGTCTGGAGGCGTGGCTTCAGAGGGAAGTCAAAATATGGCCTGATTGAACAGTTTTTCCAAGATCTCCCAGCCGACCTTTAAGTGGAATGACTTTGTGTTATTAAAAAGAAATTGTCGTAAATACGCGTGGCATATTTTGCAAATCTGAAACTGAACTTTGCTTTATTTATTTTTCATTTTGCACGATGAAGAAAATGTATCTACATCTGCAGTGACGTTAGTATACAAAGTATAATGTTCACTTCACTACAGGAAAGACTTAACAGCGGCCACTGCATTTGGGCCCAGGGAAAAACATGAACATTGGTATCAGTATCGGTTATCGGCCCAAGCGCTCACGACACATTGGCACAAAATCTAAAAATCATCAGCGTCTGCTGGGAGGAGTGACACTGATCTGCACAAGGTCAAATATTTCCTGAAGATTTAAAACACTTATATAACACTTTTAGCTTTTGATATCATTTTATATAAAACCAATCAGTATTATAATATTTTAAGGCTTGGTGATATGGCTCATACAGTAAATAATATATGGATATTTTTAGGTTATATCCCATTATAGGAGATACATGTGGATATAAAGCTGCAAACAGGTTGTTTCTCTGGACTCATGACAACACACTGTAAAAACACTCTAAAATAAAGTGTAATCACTTGTTTATGATCTGGATTTATGATCTTAAATTACGCTTATTATTACCTTTCACTTCAAAGAATACCTGCTTTATTTATTCGGGTTTTTAATGTTAAATGAAGGATAATTTTGTGTGTTAGAAACAACACAAATAATTAGGCTTAAATTTTTTTTTTTTATATATATATATAAAATTAGGTGTATTTCAAAAACGTATTCAACAGAGTAAATATGATGATTATCAACGAACAGTCTTTAAAATCAGGGAAAGTCTTCACAGATACTTTATCCAAAATCTAAGACCAATCTTACAATGCAGGTTCGCATGCAGCCGTACCACACTTTTAAAAAACCCGAACTATCCCTTTAACGCTCACGTAAACAGATGCTTGTACAGCTTTCAGATGTCTTACCGTCATTGTTGGCGTTTCCCAGCGTCCACGGCTCGTCGGAGTCGAAGTGCGTGTCTCCACCGATGCCGGCGCCGGGGAAATAGGCGTGGGCCAGGAAACCCCCCTCTCCGTCGAACGGAGAGCTGTCGCCGTGGAAACCAGACGCAAAGAAGATCATGATGTCCGCCTCCTTCCCCTCATTTTTGATTTCTGCGTAGGGCACCTCCTGAACGGGTAAATCATACCGAAACATAACAAATGATTTGGGTTGAAACTTGTACGTGACAAAAAACCCCCCAAAACATTTAAACACGTCAGAGTGAAAATGTGAAAAGTAAAACTCCGTCTCCGTGTCGGACCTGGAAGGAGAGCGGCGTGACGGTCTGCCACACGTTGAAGGCTTGTCGGATCGCTCTCTGGGTGTCCTTCTCCCCGACTTTAGGGGTGAAGTTAGAAATGCTGCAGGAAAAGGAAAAACAGGATCAGTTAGGCTGAAGATCGAACCATGCTAACCATGCTAGCATTTAAGTTGTTCTGTTAGCATTAAGTTAGCATTTTGCTGCACTCGCTTGCAGTAAATGTGACTTAAAGGCTCGACGGTGGGCGTTCCTTGAAGAAGCTATCGGACGTTAGCCTAACGCCGTCTATACTGATCGTCTTTTATTGCCGTTTTGGAGGCTGTTCTAAACAGAACCAGACTGACTGCCAAATAGTGAGCTGTTCTGTACATCACGCAATGAGCTGCGCCATTCAACCACAAAGAGACTGACTGCCAAATAGTGACCTACTCTATCCATCTAACAACAAAAGGACTGCCAGTTAATGAGCTATTCTAGATGTTCCCACTAAACTGACTGCCAAATAGTGAGCTGTTCTGTACATCCCCCAAGAAACTGATTGCCAGATAGTGAGCTATTCTATAGATCCATCAACAGATTGCTATCCAAATAATAAGCTATTGAATACATTCACCAACAGACTGACTGCCAAATAATGAACTGTTATCACATCCCACAAATGAATTACTGCCAAATAATGAACTGTTCCATAAATCCACCAAGAGATTGGCCGTAAATAATGAGCTATTCTATCCATTCATGGACAGACTGACTGCCACTTAAGGAACAGTTCTATAAATCCACGAAGAGACTGACTGCCAAATAGTGAGCTGTTCTATACATCCACCAAGAGACTACCTGCAAAATAATGCGGCGCTCTAAACAGACGTTTTTGTTGGGAGTGACCAGGATCTCTCTTTCATGTTGCTTCAGCTCCAGTTTTTAACACCTTATTTTGCAGTTTAAACAAGATTTATTTTTAATTTTAGCATTTTAATGTCTTTCCACCCTCCTCTCCCTCTCTCTCTGTCTCGCGCTCCTTTTATTCCTTCCTCTCGCACTCAGAGCTTTGTAGGTCTAATGTAAATTACGGCACTCCCACGGGACAGTGAATGCATCGCAGCTCTGCTGCATTACAGCTCTGGAGCGTCGGATAAAAGGCCAGACTGTGAGATCGCGGTGGATCTGGTTACACTTCAGCGTGCGCCCGTCTCGTGTTCCGTCACACCCCCGTGTGGCCACCACACTTCTTCACTTGGCTCTTTATCGTTTTTAACTCTATTGTTGCGTGAGCGACGGCTCCGTCTCCTGTGAGTCACTCTCACATGTAACTAATTTACAGCGGCTGATGTTTCGAGGGAGGCGTGGGTGGAGCCTTCCTGGATTTCATGATTTACGACACCTGCCTGGAGAAGGTTTCGTTCCGGTGCATTAAACAGGTTGATGGTTTTATAACACAGCGGAGGAGAAGGAACTGTACGGAGGATCACACCTGCAGCGATCAATTTTTTCTGCAGCTAATTTCATCTTTAGTGCACTGACCAGCAGGACGATGCTTTAAAGTTTATTTGGAGTCACGTGATACAAAATATGACTTGAGTTGATCGTTCTGAAGAGTTTGGAAAATGCTAACAGCATCAAAACAAGCTACTATGTCAGAGTCCTCAGTTCTGACCTGTTCAATGCACCCACCAAGAAACTACCTACCAAATAATGAGCTATTCTATACATCCATGGACAGACTGAGTGCCAAATAATGAGCTATTCTTTATATCCACCAAGAAACTGGCTGCCAAATATTGAGCTATTCTCTATATTCACCAAGAAACCAGCTGCCAAATATTGAGCTATTCTCTATATCCACCAAGAAACTAACTGCCAAATAATGAGCTATTGTATACATCCATGGACAGACTGACTGCCAAATAATGAGCTATTCTCTATATCCACCAAGAAACTGGCAGCCAAATATTCAGCTATTCTCTAGATCCACCAAGAAACTAACTGCCAAATAATGAGCTATTCTATACATGCATGGATAGACTGCCAAATATTGAGCTATTCTCTATATCAACCAAGAAACTAACTGCCAAATAATGAGCTATTGTATACATCAATGGACAGACTGACTGCTAAATAATGAGCTATTCTCTATATCCACCAAGAAACTGGCAGCCAAATATTCAGCTATTCTCTAGATCCACCAAGAAACTAACTGCCAAATAATGAGCTATTCTATACATGCATGGATAGACTGCCAAATATTGAGCTATTCTCTATATCCACCAAGAAACTAACTGCCAAATAATGAGCTATTGTATACATCAATGGACAGACTGACTGCTAAATAATGAGCTATTGTATACATCCATGGACAGACTGACTGCTAAATAATGAGCTATTCTCTATATCCACCAAGAAACTGGCAGCCAAATATTCAGCTATTCTCTAGATCCACCAAGAAACTAACTGCCAAATAATGAGCCATTCTATACATCCATGGACAGACTGACTGTCAGACAATTAACTGTTCCATGCAACCACCAAGAGACTGCCTGCAAAATAATGAGCTGTCATCTATATCCACCAGGGCACTGACTGCCAAATAGTGAGCTACTTTATGTATTCAACAACAGACTGAATGCCAAACAATGAGCTATTGAATACATTCATCAATGGATTGATTGCCCTTAAATGCCCATTTTCCTGACTGATTGGACAATTTACTCCACACTGCCCCCCAAGTCTTCTGGTGGTATTGCGCTGTTTTGTCCGTCCTTATCGACATAATTACGAAAAATAACACAAAATACGCACAAAAGGCTCCGTCCATCTCTGTCTTTTGTAGAGTGTAAATGTGCCTTTAGTCCACAAAAACAAACAATATGCATGTTTAAAGTGATTATACACTCGCACAAAGACGAGGGTTGCCGGTTCAATGCCATCAAAGATTAGTTTAAATTTAAGACTATGAGAGTGACTGAGGGAGGGAAAACAACAGAGAAAAAGATCAAGAGGAGAAGAGGAAAGAAAAAAGCGAGACACATTCAGGTTCCCGTGGGACAAAGTGGATTTACACCAGGCTGATGGGGAACAGTCAGGGAGGAGGAGGAGGAGGAGGAGGAGGAGGAGGAGGAGGAGAAGATGGATGGATAGATTTGTTGATTGATTACCTGTACGAGATCTTTTTATCCCTCCATTTCTGTCCGGTCAGTGCGTAGCGTTTGTTTCTCTGACGGCGGCTGGTGTGAGGATGATCTGGGACGCCACAGCGAGGTCTCCTCATCCACCTGAACACAACGTGTGACGTTCAAATGTCAAGCCACATTCCTGTCACCAGAAACTCGGTACGTTTCCATGCACAGTTTAATCGAGCTAAGGCCGAAGTTCCGCTAAGTCGAGTCCGAGTAGACAAATGTGTGACACGTAACGCTGCGTTCACACTGGCCAGGTTACAAAGTCAACGCACAGACGCGAGAGCGTCGTTCGCTCCGACGCTTGAGTTGAACATCTTCAACGCTGGCGAAGCGTTCAGTGAATCAGCGGCCTGAATTGAGTAGAAAATCTTCCTTTCTGAAAAAATAAAAATAAATAAAAATATATATATTTTTTAAATAAAGAAAGAAAATAAATACTACTACTATTACTACTACTACTACTAATAATAATAACAATAATAAAAAAAATCATCCTTTCTGAAAAGGATACAAAAATAAAATAAAATAAAATAAAATAAAATAAAATAAAATAAAATAAAATAAAATAAAATAAAATAAAATAAAATAAAATAAAATCCTTTCTGGACGCTGCTACATGTGCTGGGACAAAAACAAAATGGCAGAGCTCCAGACTGCAACCAAACAGTATTTAGCATTTTGCGACCAAAATTTGAGACATTGTGAGTAAATTTTACAACGACAAGTAAATTGGTCGTTTTCTTTCATGGAGCTGGTGGATGTTGTTCACAGCTGCTGCAACATTTTCACTGTGAACATAAGAAACAGATGTTTCACTGGCCAGAGAATGAGAAGAGAACGCTGCATTAATGTCGAAAAGTGAAATACAATAAGGTGTCAACATGAGGGCTTTTATTCTGAATCAGCGTTTGACTTCCTGTCCTGCTCGTGCTAAATCTGCAGATATTTCTGGCACTTATTATTTGTTAATTAACAGTGCTTGAAGTGGGACTGAACGAGTTTATATAAACCTCTGATTCGTGATTCTATTGACGGGAATGAACTGCGGTTGCATTATGATTCACGACATGAAAGGGAACGTTAATTTTTTACATCATTCTCATTTTCATTTGAATAACATATTTAAAAGTGAGGTATAAAATATGATGTGTATAGGTCAGGACAACATTTAATCCAAAATGGTAATTTGACACACATTTTTGGCTTTTTATGAAATATAGAGCCTCCTGCGATTTGAAAATTGCAGTTTTTGGCCATATTGCGATTTTGATTTATTGTTCAATCGTAGCTTAAAGTGGGAATAAGTGACAGTTTATCGTTAAAAACTAAATTATGAAACTCTCAAGTAAGTAAAAGCTGCAATAAGATGTTAGTCATGTTCACATCTACTGTATTTATTTAAATATTTAGTCTATATTAAAATAAGTAAAAACTGGACTTAGGTTTCACATTTTGCCAATGTGTATTTTCAGATTATTTCCGACCATAATTTAAGCTTCAAGCACACAGTCTGTTTAATTTGGTGTCCTGTTATGATTCTGTCCTCCAGGACACAAATGTGGAAAGAAGACAGTGAATATAACTAAACATTAATGAAATTTTTTAAACATTTTGAATAAATATTGTTCTTCTTCTCCTTCTTCTTCTCCTTCTTCTTCTGGCTTTAGGGAGCACCACAGCACATCATCTGCCTGATTGATATTATTCTTGTTTAACAATAAAAAATAAAAAGACACTAGAAACAAACAGTGGACTCTGGACAGAACAGCAGTGCACCCTGAATCTAAATTATTCTGGACCATAATAAAGAAGACAGAATTTTATAGCATTAAAAAATTATGATACTTTTTACTGAAGAGTAAAATTTCTGCCTTTAATTTTTCAGTAAAAGAGTGAAAATGAGAGGAAATGTGAATATTTGCTTGTGTGTCCCAAAATTTTCTGCTTGTGCTCCTAAAATGTGCAGACAGGAGGCGCTGTGCTGCAGAACGGGTTCGGGTTCGAGCAGCTGATGATGGAACGTGAACGCAGCACAATGTTGACAAACTGTGGCATTTTTAGGTTTTATCTTGAAAGGTCCAGTGTGGGAAACGTTCTTGAAATTGTCAAGTTCAATGGCAAATGAATTGTTTGCCATTGAACTTTTGTATTTTACGGAGCCTTCCACACGTCGTCAGGTCCCACCTACTGATTCAGTGGAAAATCAAATGTCTGGTGTTCTGCGCGGAGTTTGGACGTTCTCCCCACTTGTTTCCTCCCACAGTCTAAAAACATGTGTACAAAACTTCGGCGGTTTGTTGGGTGAAGAAAACGTCTCGTTGTTTTCCTCCAAAATATTTCTTGCAGAAAACTGAACGGATTCAGGCAAAAGCCGGTTGGCGAAAGATCCGTTTATTCAGGAAAATGAACAAACAACATCAATGCACAATGTGTCGACGGTCCTCAAATAAAAATAACAACTGGAGAGTTTTACGAAGCAAAACTCTGTTGTCTTGAAGCAAAACTCTGTATTCTAAGAAATGGAAATAGTAGTTATATTTCCATTTGGGGGAGTGGTTTCTCAGTCTGGGTGTTACCTGTCAGGGAGGTGTAACCAATAGGAGAAGGTCTGTAGGTGTGGTTAGGGGGGAGACTGTGAAGGTTTGAAGATGGGTGAGAGGACATAGGATGTATATTCCACATAGCTGAGTACAGCCAGTGAGCAGCAGGGGGTTTGTCTGGAAGGAGGTTTGAAGTGTGAAAAGACTAGAAAGACTTTTAAAGTGTACAGGATGTTGAGATCCTGGCAGACATCCTGGCACCAAAGTATTGAGAACCACCAAAATCTAACAAAGTATAAGGTATCTCGTAGCCGCGGAAATCACAGGGTACATACGATATCATACGCGATACATGGTCCACAATACAATAATGTCACGGTACAACAATTCTGCGATAATCGATATATTGCAAGTCGATCATATAGCGATACATCGCGATATCGGCCTAAATGAAGAAAACTGAACGTCAACGTGAAAAGTTAAAGAGGACATTGAGTGGAAAATCAAATGTCTGGTGTTTTTTGGTGCGTCCCCGTGTCCTTCCTGTGTCACAATAAACACTTCAGCCACTTCTGACAAAGAAGGGCTTCTCTGTTTACCTGAGCTCGAGCAAGAGGTTTTGAAAAGTCCAGTTTAGTTACGTAACTAGCACATTTGACGTGCAATGAACCCTCCCCCAACAGCTACTCCTGGTCATGGACGTGAACATTTAACCTGAAGAAGAAGAAGAAGAAGAAGAAGAAGAAGAAGAAGAAGAAGGAGCACCGTGGAGCAGTCAGTCAGCTGGTAGCTGGCCAATCGCAAGAGACTCAGTGTTTGGGGGGCGGGCATTAGCTCAGAAACAGAGCGTCTGTTCAGAGGCTGGCAGAGAGCAGCAATAATCTGGCTTAATCTGAAGAGACTAGGAGGTTTTTGACCATAAATATTCTTGAATTTATCTAAGTAGACATCAGTAATCTGGATTTTTGCTTCACTCACTCAATGGTGGTCTCGTCCAGGACTCCGGTCACAGGGATGCCGTAGAAGCGCTGCATGGCCGCCACGGCCGACTGCATGGCCTTTTCCTGCCGCAGGTCTGACGTACGGACGTCGTGAGGAAGCAGGTAGCCGTAGTTCTTCAGCCATGTCTGGGGGGGGGGGCAAAGAGAGGAACCCAGGTTAATTCAGAGTCTTTGTGATGGTTAAATGTCAAGTTGTGGAGAGATTGGGAGCTGTCTCCACTGTCTGTCCCCTACTGTCTGTTAGTGCAAAACCAGCCTTGCAAGACCCGGAACCCTCAGAATCAGGAGAAACATGACTCTTTAGCCAGGTAGCGGCCAAAAGCAGTGTAACATCAGACCAGCTTTTAACAAATGGAAAACACAGAAGTATGAAAAACTGACATGGACGTGGACGTGGACGTGGACGTGGATGTGACATGCCCATGTCCATGTCATGTCAGAAATGAGGTTCAGCCTCATTAGGACCAGGTTTTGGTCTCCATGAGGACTACTGGTCCTGACAAGGTCAGTGTTTAAAGCGGAAACAAATACAAGAACACACACTACTTCAATGGGAAACCAACTCTGCTTGCCTGCAACCTATACACTCTATGCCAATTGGAAACCCACAGAACTTCAATGGGAAAATCACAATACCTCACTGAAAAACCTGCTTTAACTTAATGGGAAACCCACTGAACTTCAATGGGAAAATCACAATACCTCACTAAAAACCTGCTTTACCTTAATGGGAAACCCACTGAACTTCAATGGGAAAATCACAATACCTCACTGAAAAACCTGCTTTAACTTAATGGGAAACCCACTGAACTTCAATGGGAATCTACATAATTTCAGTGAAACATTCACCCTACTTAAATAAGAAACCCATGACCACAAATCTTAACCAGTCTTAACCTGGTTCAAATCTTAACCAGTCCTAACCTGGTTCAAATCTTAACCAGTTCCTCAAAAATGAGCTTCTGCCTCATTAGGACCAGGTTCTGGTCTCCACGAGGACTACTGGGCAACAGGTGTTGACAGGTTTAAGTTCCACTGCAGAACCTCTGTCGCCCCCTGTGGATTTCTGAACAATTACAATAATGTGCTATATTTATGACTTAGACATTCAGGTCAACTTAAACGCAGCAGGCAATGACCAGGAACGTTCCCAGACCTGGTCCACATTTGCTAAACTCTAACATAACACATTATTGGTGGCCTCTCTCTAGCGCCACCCAGTGGCCACCGTGTTCGCTCCATGCAGAACATGCATGAGGCCCTGGTTCAATTCTCCCACGGTTGGAAAATAAGACTTTGGACGCTCCTGTCCCTTTAACACGACCTGATGTTACCCTCCTTCACAGAGAAATGAGTGAAGGATGAGGGGGAGACGGGGGAGGAGGGAGGAGGAGGGGGGAGAAAGGGGGAGAAAGGGGGAGGAGGGGGGAGGAGGGGGGAGGCCGAGCTCTTCTCCACAGTCGCTCATTAATATTTCAGTGTGTGTGTGCCAGTCCACAGCCAGCACTCAGCTACAATATGGACGTCTGACTAACCACCATGACGAACGCAGCGAGACTCGTCGTCTCGCACCTTCACGTGTGAGGACGTGCGTCCTTCTGTCTCCTCCTGTGTCCCACGTGTCCAGAAAGACGGCGGTGAAAGTTAAGTCAAAATGAAACGTTATTTCTCAATGAGAGTGAAAGAGAGCTGCGTTTTGTTTTGTTAAAAATATCAACACATGATGTTGAAACAGACTTTCAAATGTATTTAATTAAAGGAATAGTTCAGCCTTTTTTTGAAGTATGACTGTAGGACTGTAAAGTGAGCGCCCCCTTCTGTCAAGAATATCAGAATCGACCATGCATTGCTCATTCACACTGTATGACAAAATTTGCCTACCAACGCAACATTCCAGTATCAAGTCTCTTTACAAAACTCCAAACAATCCAAGCAATGTATATACCCACACAGAGAAGACATTCCTCATTCTACTGTTTTTCACCGCATTGTGCCTTTAAACAAATTTTAGCGCTGATCTTTAGTGCATTTTTAGTTCTTAGTTCCATAGACCAAAGTCCACAGAGAAAAACTTTGATTTTACATCACAGCACACAGGAGTTGTTGATCCACTGCTGCTTCCATCACTTAATTCACATGTGTTATTCTGTGATTTCGGCCTCTGAAATCCTACATTCACTTTTACTCCAGTACCACAAAGTGACCACACGAGGCAGCAGTAGACCAGCAGCTCCTGTGTCCCTGTGAGCTAAAATCACTGATTTTCTCTATGGACTTTGGTGTGGGAGAGTGAGTGGTTTACAAACTTCAATTGTGAGATAAAGATGTGAACATATTCTTAAGCTAAAGTAGACTTAAACTGAGATAGACTTTATTAAATGAGTCCTTTGATTCACTCTCCCACACCAAATCCCATAGAGAAAATCAGTGATTTTAGCTCACAGGGACACAGGAGCTGCTGGTCTACTGCTGCCTTGTGTGGTCACTTTGTGTCACTGAAGTAAATGTAAATGATAGATTTTAAACACAGAATTTTGCAAAATAAGACATTTGAACTTAGTGATGGAGGCAGCAGTGGATCAACAACTCGTGTGTGCTGTGATGTAAAATCGTTGATTTTCTCTATGGACTTTGGTGCGGGAGAGTGACCAGTTCCCGGCTGGTGCTGGACACACCTCCGTCTTGTTGCACACAGGTAGTTTAATGGCAGACAGGTTGATACATTAAATAAAACATCATTTCAGTCTGTTGATGTAAAAAGAGAATTTCGAAAAAATACAATTAAAGTGATTCAGAAATAAGTCACAGACCTTTTACCCGAAAGTGAAACGTAATTTCTGATTTCCAGAAAACACAGTTGTCGCTTTGTGACTCATTGCTCCGTCTCTGAAACTTCAGCACTGTTGTTTTGTTTTGTCTTTCTAATTAACGGTCGCCGTCATGTGAGAGCTCAAACACATCTGTCTCCATTTTCTGCCACGAGTGTCGCTCTCCAAACTGGTTAAACGTGTTCATGCGACGTGATGTTTGTCCGCCTTCTGCTAACCACAACAACAACAACAACAACAACAACAACAACAACAACAATCTGGTTGTTCTTGCGTTTCACTCGCAGTAAAACACGTCAGCCATCATAAGTCTTTTCTTTGTTTGTTCCTTTACAAAGTGATGATTCACGATGGATTTCTTTCTTCAGTGTTAAAATCTAGTTGAATAAATCTGTGAAAAATGTAATCAAACAAGTTATATTTTTAATAACATTTAATTAAATATTCTAACGTTTTTGTAGAATGGGTACTAGTTTATTTTGGCAAAATTATATTGTAATATTAACACACACGCGGAGTTAGTCTTTGTTGGGGTTGTGTAACGTGACACTCTTTTGAAGAACGCCCAGGTGGGACTGATGGACTCAGAGCTATGACCTCATGTCTGTGGTGTCATATGACACACACACACACACACACACAGTTGCTGGTCTGACCATCTTTATGTGGACACCTCATCAACATAATTCATACCCTAACCTTAACCATCACAGCGCTAACCCTTAATCCTTAAAAAAGCCCTTTAACCTCGTGTGGACCAGAGAAAATGTCCTCACAAAGACAAGTTTGTATGTGTTTGGATCCCCACAAGGATAGAAAGACATATATACACACACACACACACAGGCAAAAAAATATAAACTAGGGCTGGATGATAATGCAAAAATAGACCAAGATGCTTATTTTTAATATTGTCCGATATCAATTTTTATCACTTTTAGAGGCTCTTTGCAGAAAAGTAATTTCGTTGTACAGTGACAATAAAGGCATTCAATTCAATTCAAAACTGAACAAACTAGAGATTAAAAAAGATGAAGGTCGAAAAACGTACGGCAGTTCATACGTCGTTTCCTTTTTCTCCGGGGACAAAGACCGGGGAGGACATTTTTCGTGCACATGCAGAACTCCAGTCCAACTCTGACTATGTTAGTCCGACTAAGACTAGTTCAATTTTAGTCAAGCTAACGTTTTCTGTGTTTGCATGACAAGGAAAGACCAAATTATTGTCTTAGTCAGACTAAAATCAAACTTTTAACATGCATGTTAACGCACTGATTGACATGTTTGTGATGATTTTTCATCTGCCGGGCCACACACTGATGCTGGACGGGCCTCTTTTGGCCCGCGGGCCCCCAGTTGCTCACCACACAACATGTGACTGAGTGTTGAAGGTTCTGGCGATGCAGCGGGATAATGAGCACATGGTGTAATTAAATTTACATGTTGCTGCGAGACGGTTTCTTCTTCCTGAGCCACCGCGGCGATCAAACGTAATCAACGCTGCGAGTTTCCGGCACCTGGAGACACAAACGCAGCCCTGCCCCAAATTCATTTTTAATTAGAGCTGCTGCACTTACATTTCACTCCTTTCATTCAGCAAAAATCCATTCTGCAGAAAGTAAAATAAGCCCAATTTTCTCACAAATTGTTTCTATTTTTTTGCCTGAAAAGAAACTTAATCCTTCTTCTAACCCTAACACTAACCCTTGATCTTAATTTAAGCTTTAATTAATTAAAGTAACAAACTAAAACAATAGTTTGCGTGAAATCCCAACTGCTCACTTCTGCTGTGTATGAAAAAAACACAAGTAAAATTCACTAAAAATGAGGAATTCTAAGATATAAATTTGTCTTAATTAAGTAAAGACGACTCATTTTAAGTAAAGTTTGTATTAAGGAACATTACATAACAGTCTGAAAATTTATTTGCTGATTATATTTGTTAAAATAAATAACATGTGGCGCGTTTGGTATTGACTGGTATTGCTAACAGTGGCTAGCCCAGGATAACCATGTTTTTCTTTTCCCCAACCCGACTTAAATGGAATACAGTCAACATAAATAGAACAAAGTGAACGATGACGACTAAACACACAGGAAAACCAGAGTTGCGTTTATTTTCCTCCCAGGTAAAAGTATAACTATTACCTGTGGCCAATAGAGTGGGAGGAAACATTCAAAATAACCACGCCTACAAATTATGCTAAAAGAGTAAAATGCTAAAATGCTATGTAGAGTAAAATAAACCCTGAATGGAATAAAGTTTAAGACGAGTCAAATTTACTATACAATCTTTTTTAGTGTAAAATTGTACCTTATTTGAGGATAAATTTACAGTGTAGAAGTTACAGCTGCCGTTGCAGACATTAGCCTGTTATTAGCCTGTTAGCTAAGAACCTCTGACCAGTGGAGGGCAGTGTTACACATGTCAGTGTCCAGCTGCCGGAAATGTTTCAGAAGAAGAAGAAAATAGACGAACAGCAGGCGTGAAACGCTGCGCAAACGTCACAGTTCGGTATGTTTTTGGTACAGAAATATAAGTGAAATGACTGCGTTTCAATAACTAAACAGACTCATAACAGTGAGCGATGAATATAATGTGAATATACGCAGAATTACTACAAAATAATTCTCAGCATTGCTGCAGCTACTACGAACAAAACTTAAAAGGTGAATGTGAAGGTTGTCAAAGAAATAAAAAAGGAAGTATAGTGATGACATAAAGAGCAGCATGTGGAAAATGCTGTCAACACGTTCAGCTTCACATTCTGTTCGTCTGACAGACCCAGCTTGTCCTTATATTCATCCTGTTTTCAAGGCACGAACGGGAAGATTTGCCCAAATTCTTAATGAAACTGCTTAAAACTACAGAGGGTTTCTGTATTTACACAGATTTTACACTCTGTTTTTTTTTCCCCCCCATATTTCCACAAGAACCGAAGTAAAAGGTACAAAATAATAACGGAGCTTCCTTTCTTAATCTGGCCTTTTCTATTCTGAGAAAATAAGAAGCAGAGGACTAAATAATTCAAAAAAGAATCAGTTGTGAGAACCCGGTTATTCTCGTCACAGTCTCATCACCACACAAAGGATTTCTTCACCGCAGATCTTCTCTAACAGTGTGTCATGTGACAAAGACTCTACAGCACATTTCTTTTTCTTCCTTTGCTTGTGAGAAACAACAACAACAACAACAACAACAACAGCGTCGACGTCGACAGCACGGGGAGGATTATGATTTCACAGCAGCCTCGCTCGGCGCAGCCACAGGCGCTTCCTTTGTCTCCGTGGAAGCGTCACACGACGAGTGACACAAACATCACTTAGCGCCACTGATCGTGTCTCCTGGGCCGAGACGACGACGACAACAATCACAACAACAACAACAACAACAACAAAGCAACTGTACCCGGAACATTCTGCATCAAACAACCATTTTCACGTCGACAAAGAAGTTCACAATCGCCGTGCTGCCACCAGCGCGTTTCTAATGCACATTTTCACATCTGTGCGTGAATAAAAACCTGAATCGAACTTGAAATTATGACCAACATGGGTTTCTCTCTGGCTGACAGTTCAACAGTAACAAATGACACATATAATTGTGTATGAATATCAACTGGTTCTCAAAATATGGTTTCGATAATCATATAAAATCGTCGTCTTTCCTCGGGCAACACGATAATCGAGACACCAGGGCAAATATTGATATTTTAATTAAAAAAATGACGGTGCAGTTTCACTCGCGGGGCGTCACTACTTCATGTCTCCACACGGTGGCGCCGCCTAAAAGAACGAGGGAAACTTAACTGGGCGAACAAGAGGGAGTTTACAGCGGGAAAATGTCGGAGAAAACAACGTTAACATTAAATCCCGCAGCTGTAACTTTTCACAGACGTTTTTGTTTTCTTCAGCTACACAGATATCGTATGATTGTCTCGCAATATCATATTATTATGGGTATCATATCATATTGTGAATGTGTAACATTATTAAATTAATCATCAACTATTTTCATAATCGATTAATCGGTTTGAGTGTTTTTTTTTTATAATTAAAACCAATTTCTGTGATTTTTCAGCTTCTTAAATGTGAATATTTTATATAACAAAGAAATCATTAAAACTGAATTATTTTAGTTTCTGGACAAAACAAGACATTTGAGAACATCATCATTTCCAGGTTTGACAAACACTCATCAATACTTCTGGATAACGGCGAAGCCAAACTAGGTCTTTTGTCATTGTTTTGATCGAGAGACACCCAGTGTTCGTTAAAACTGTGTCCTTTAAAGACACGCAAGTTAATTCTGTTGCTTCAAATTACGACCTTAACAATGAAAACATGTTCCGGCGTCGCGGAAACACACAACTTTTGGTGGTTCAGTTAAAATTTGTGATACATTTACACTGAAAACCAGGTTAATGACAAACTTGTGCTCTGTCGTTTTTTTAAAAGCACGTCTCTCTTCTGACTTCGACCATTTCCATAATTTATAGAGAGACGCTATATTTGGACCCAGTGAAGGACAGAGAGACATTAGAGTGTGTTCTTGCATTTGTTACCTCTTTAGGACCTTTTCTGTTATAAACACTAAGGTAAAATTCAGATTTTAGTCAGACTAAGGCAATAATTTGGTTTTCTTAATGTCATTTAAACTTGCTAGTCCGACTAAAATTGAGCTAGTCTTAGTTGGACTAGAATACCTGGATAGTGCGATTCTTAGTCCAATTATGTTCTGCGAATGCACCAAAATGTCCTCCCTGGTCTTTGACCCGGAAGTAGAAGGAGACGACGTATAAACAGCAGAATTATGTCAGAAATCATCTTATTTAAAGTCTTTCTTCGGACGAACACAGCGACGACCGGAGCCATGACCCGTCAGCAGGTACGAGACCTACAGAACCACAGCACCGTCCGTGTCACCGGTCAATGTTCTGTGACCTAAAGGTCAACAGGAAACTGAGTCGATAAGCACTCGCTTATAGAGAGATACAGCGCCACCTACGGAGGCGGAGTCACACGTACACGGCCAATAAGTCACTTCTGTCCTCCGCGTGTAAACTTGGACTCGGCGGGTTGTCCGATTGCCAGTCTTAGTCGGACTATGGACTTGATTAAAGCTTGATTAAATTGTGCATGTAAACGTACTTTTTGAACTTGTCAGGACCAGAAGTCCTCATGGAGACCAAAACCCGGTCCCAAAGAGTCAGAACCTCATTTATGAGGAGCTGGTTAAGTTCAGGACTAAGACGTGAACTGTAGTTGTGGGTTTCCAGTTGAAGTAAAATGGTTTTCCATTGAAGGTGGGTGAGTTTTGCAGTAGATTAGTGTGGTTTCCCCATTGATGTAGAGTGAGTTTCCAATTGGCATGGAGTGTTAGGGTACAGGCAAGCAGAGCTGGTTTCCTCTTTAAGACCTTTTCTGTCACAAACACTGACCTTGTCAGGACCAGTAGTCCTCATGGAGACCAAAACCTGGTCCTAATGAGGCAGAACTGGCTAAGTTTAGGGCTTAGATTTGGATTGTGGTTAGGGTTAAGGTTAGAGATAATGCTCAATTCCATTTGTAGGTCATGGGAGCCCCTGAACCATTAAAGCCACGGTTCTCAAACTGTGGTGCGTGAACCGCCCGTGGTACACGAGCTTCCTCTGGTGGTACTTGGAGGAAAATCAGAAATATTGTTCTGGTGTGTAAACCAGGGTATGTGGTCAGAGTGACTAGAAAATCAAACAAATAACAATAATAATAATAACAGTAACATTTCGCTCCATTTTAATCTAATTTCACTTTACCAGTGTGGGAAGTACTGTATATGTGAGGAGGACGAGTAAATCAGTCTCTGACTTTATACACCGCTGTATTTTAACGTTGGTGATAACGTCGTTACTTCAGAGCTCAGTGTTTTCTCAGCTGGTCCTCGTGTCCACAGTAAAAAACACTCTGTGACTTTTACCACTAACCTCTCTGATGCATTTGCTTCACATTAAATCAGTCATACACATACTATGGTTTAATTTCTAACAGCAAACATGTTGCACTGCGGTTTGTGTACGCAAACTACCACGTCGATCATTGCCGTTGACTGCTATGGCTAACAACGGCTAGCCCAAGATGCATTCATGTCTGTGTTATTTTCCCCGACTTCTCCACTGAAACATAATGGAAATATGTGTGTATTTATGTGTGTGTGTGTTTAGTTTGAGCAAATGAATGGACGTCAATGCTGTGTCCTTAAATGGACAGCTGCACAAACCTCTGTGTGTGTGTGGATGCTTTGTTCAGCAGCAACTTCATTCAGGTTCACCTCAGTGCTTCAATGGTCTCCACACACACACACACACACACTGGTTTCCATGACTTCAGAGGGCATTCCATTGACTTCCATTCATTTCCTGCAGACTTACTCTAACCTTAACCATAATTACTAGTGTCCTAACCCTGACCCTGACCTTAACCTAAACCTAACCCTAACCTCAGCCTAACTTTAAAACATGTCTTCCCCTTAAAATGGAGTCATTTACGTTATGGGGACTTGATTTTTGTCCCCATAAGGAAGACAAGTCCCCATAATGTGAGTGTGGAGACACATTTAGGTCCCCACAACATGAGGAAGACCAGCTACACACACACACACACACACACACACACACACACACACACACACACACACACACACACACACACACACACACACACACACACACACACACACACACACACACACACACACACACACACACACACACACACACACACACACACACACACACACACACACACACACACACACACACACACACACACACACACACACACACACACACACACACACACACACACACACACACACACACACACACACACACACACACACACACACACACACACACACACACACACACACACACACACACACACACACACACACACACACACACACACACACACACACACACACACACACACACACACACACACACACACACACACACACACACACACACACACACACACACACACACACACACACACACACACACACACACACACACACACACACACACACACACACACACACACACACACACACACACACACACACACACACACACACACACACACACACACACACACACACACACACACACACACACACACACACACACACACACACACACACACACACACACACACACACACACACACACACACACACACACACACACACACACACACACACACACACACACACACACACACACACACACACACACACACACACACACACACACACACACACACACACACACACACACACACACACACACACACACACACACACACACACACACACACACACACACACACACACACACACACACACACACACACAGCTCCTTCCCAATCCTGATTATTTACAGCTGGAGCCAATTCATAATCCATTCATTCCGGGTTTGTTCTTCATTTGTGTGAATTCCTCTGGTGTGACAACAAAAGAGCTGCGTTCATTTATTCATCTCCACTGAATCTTTCATTCCCTCCTTCTTTCATCCTCCGCGGAGAGAAGACAGACAGAGAGAGAGACAAGGAGACAGACAGACAGAGAGACAGAGAGATGGAATGAAAACATCCAGGAGCGCGTGAAGATGGAAACTGGACTGATGAAGAAGAAAAACAGGAGGAGGAGGAGGAAGGTGATGATGAAGACCATGCCTGCGAATCCACAGCTGGACATAAACAAATAACCCTGACACCTCCTCCTCCTCCTCCACTCTCACCTCCACGATGAACGTCTTCTCCTCCCCGCACACGGACACGACCCACAGCAGCAGAGGGAAGTAGCAGGTTTTCCAGCAGAATCCCGGGAGCACACTTGTCCTCCTGCACCTCCTCCTCCGCCGCACTCCTCCTCCTCCTTCTCCTCCTTCTCCTCCTGCCGTCGCCATGGCAATGTCCTCGGTCTCTCCCCCCCCCACCCTGCGCGCTCCGCCGCAGAATTCCACGCCCGTGTGTTGCGCCTGTTTAGCGGAGGAGACGCGGCGTGTTCTCCTGCTTCATGTCTTCACCTCCGTCAGACTCCGTCTCCTCCCTTTGTCTCTGTGTCTCCTCGCCGCCGAAGACTCTGCCCGATTGGTTTCCTGCACTTGACGAGCGCTCGTTGCGCACGCGCACACACACACACAGAGAGAGAGAGAGAGAGAGAGAGAGAGAGAGAGAGAGAGAGACTGTGTGTTGTTGCAGTAGCGCTCTGACAACACTGGAGGCGCTCTGTCTCTGAGCACACACTAACACACAGGTTCATGTGGCTATTATTCTTAGGGCCATAACCAGTTAATCCCTAACCTTAACCTTAACCACAGTTCAAATCTTAGTCCTAAACCAGTTCCTCAGAAATTAGGTTCTGCCTCATTAGGACCAGGTTTTGGTCTCCATGAGGACTTTACTGGTCCTGACAAGGTCAGTGTTCAGGACAGAAAAGCTCCTAAAGAGGTAACACGTACAAGAACGCACACACACACAGAGGTTTCCATGACTTCAGAGGACATTACATTGACTTCCATTCATTTCCTGCAGACTTACTCTAACCTTAACCATAATTACTAGTGTCCTAACCCTAACCCAGACCCTTAACCTTAACCTAACCCTAACCTCAGCCTAACTTTAAAACATGTCTTCACCTTAAAATTGAGTCATTTACGTTATGGGGACTTGATTTTTGAAGAGTCTTCACCTTAAAATGGAGTCATTTACCTTATGGGGACTTGATTTTTGTCCCCATAATGTGAGTGTGGACACAGATTTAGGTCCCCACAACATAATGAAGACCAGCTACATAGTACACGGTCCTGTGCATAAGTCTTAGTCCACCAGCAGTCACTTTTGTGATCGTTGGCGTTCAGATTGAAAAGATGTGACTAAAAGTCAGTCTTCTACTATATGATCAACCTGTCAGTGAGTTGAACTTGTGCAACATGTGTATGTAATGCTCCAACATGTCTGGAGTAAACCAGGTATAATAGACCTTTTTCACAGCAGCTATTTGTTGGCATGAAATAGTAGGAGAAACACAGGTTTGACCAATAACATTAGGGTTCCATTCCAGGTTTTAAAGAGCCATGGTTGTGTTATTGTTCAAGTGCAAATGTAGCTCACACTAAATATTTGATATTATACAAGGATTTTTGTTGTTTGTTATTTTCAAACTGCATATGTGTTTCTCCATATTTTCAGGATGTGTTTCAATAAAGTGGTTGAGAAATAATTGTACAGTATGTTCATTATAGCATTGCTACAACAACAAACCTAATAATGGCCTAAAACTTTTGCACAGTACTGTGTATATTGGATTGACTTTTTACATCCATTCTGTTTTGTGCCTTTTGCTTCACCCATTCATTCATTTTCTACTGCTTCCTCCACCACACAAGGGTTGCTGGTGCCAATCCCAGCTGCCATAGGGTGAAAGGTGAGGACACACCCTGGACAGGTCACCAGTTCATGATAGGGACACATAGGGCTCTTATTTTGTAGACCAGGCCAGGCGCAGTGCAGGTGCGCCTCACCGAGGGGGTGTGTCCAGGCACGTTTTGCAAGTTTTGTGCACAGTGCAGGGGGGTGTGCAGCCGGGTGCATCCAGGGGCAAGTACTCCTCTGTCCCGCCTCCATCTCTCCTACCAGCAAGTAACAAAGAGAGGGAGAGAAGGCGTGACGGGGTCTTCACCAATCAAATGAGCTCCTCTCCTCACCTTTAATTTGCGCAGTGCAAGTTTCGTTTCACCATGGACATAAGAGGCAGCTGCAGCGTCAGACGGAGGAAAACTGATGTTCTGGTCCGGGAGGTCCAAGCTCGCAGTGGCCGAATATATGATCACATGAACAGACCTCCACAGGCCGATGATGCAAAAGGAGCCAAAAGGAGGTTACCAATATTATTATAAGAAGGAGACTAGTTCAATTAATCAATAAAATTGATGTTAACACAATTTGTTTCATGGGTTAATTTTGTGTATCTTTAATGTGACTGAGTAAATTGTGGCCAAAAATGTATAAACGCAAACATTTAAGGACAGAGCTGTGCAGCCGGTGGTCTCTCCTGTCCCCTGCGCTCTGCTGCTCTGCATGTTGCGTGCTGTTGTGTAGTATGCAACATGCACTGTGCACCAGTCAGCCTAATTACCACTAGACTGGCCTTGCGCTGAGAGTAGCTAGGACAGCATATCGCAGCCCACGCAGTGGTAATTTCATCCGGCACAACACCAGGCGCGCCGAAATGGGTGTGTCGGCGCAAAAGGGGGAGGTGTTGACAGGTTCAACTTGGCGCAGTGACAATTTTGTGCCGAAAGGCTGCGCTGAAGTTGCGCTGAAAGCTCGTCAACTCAAACCTGGTCTACTCTCGGCGCAGCCGGTCACCAAAACCTCACAGACAGGTTTACAGAATATCAGGCACATTTCAACGCAATTAATAATCACAACAACCACTATTTAATGAATCTATATTGACTGTCCCGTCACATCTGATGTCAGATCAAAGGTGGTTGGCACGTGTCATGGAATTTCATTAACGCAGCTGAAACTGTGACGCAAACTAACGCAAACCTGGCCTGGTCTACGAGATTAGAGCCCGACCAGGTTGGAGCTGGAGAAAACTCAGCTTCAGCGCAACCTTTTGGCATGAAATTGTCACTGCGCCAAGCTGAATCTGTCAACACCCCCCCCCTTTGGCGCAGCCACACCCATCTCTGCTTGCCTCGGTCTACCAAATTGCCAAATTCGCTGCGCACAGTGTTGTGCCAGATGAAATTACCACTGCGCAGGCTGCGCCTCCTTGCGCTGCACCATGAAATTAGAGCCCACAGAGACAAACAACCATTCACTCTCACATTCACACCGACCAGCAATTTAGAGTGTCCAATTGTCCTAATCCTCAACTGTCTGTTGAGGATTAGGACTGTTAAAGACCTTCTTAAGGCAACCTTGGTCAATTTTGACTTTTAAAAAAATGTAAACCAGGAAAAGACCCTGCATGTAGTTAATTAAGGCCTTGTGGACAATTAAACTTAAGCTATTTATTTATTTATGGGATCTACAGATGCCCATAAATAATCTTTGTCCCTTTTCCTCCCCAAACCATCTTTCTTCCTCAACTCTCACACTCTTCCTCACTCTTCCTCGCTCTTCTTCACTCTTCCTCACTCTTCCTCGCTCTTCCTCACTCTTCCTCACTCTTCCTCGCTCTTCCTCCTGACTTCAATTGGCTCCGTTTGTCTTCCAGCCCGTCCGTTAGTCAGCTTCACACCTCCCTCCTTCTTCCTCCTGTTCAGTCATCACAGCTCCTAATTTTTGGGTTGTGACCCACTTTTCAGCAGCTGCCGTCTGTCCTGATCCACTTCTGCGGGTCCTTCTGTTATCTAGTGTTAACAGACATCTATTGACACTTGTGGACATGATGTAAGTCCAGAGTGAGCAAACAGAGTGTCCTATAAACATGCAGTGTAATCCAGGTCAACAGAGACGCTATGTCATTCTCCTGAAAGTAACAACAAAGCCTCATGTGTCCTCATGAGTGGACAATCATGACGCCCAGGCATCTGAAAAGCGGTTTCTGCTTCTACACCATAGATGGAAAGTTAAAAACAAATCTGTATACCTACATTTACATTTTACCTCACTGTGACAGTTTCCAGTAGTGCCGCTCCTAAGCCCGGATGAATGGGGAGGGTTGCATTAGGAAGGGCATCAGATTTAAAACTATTGCTAAATTAAATATGCGGAAGACAGATGATCCGCTGTGGCGCCCCCTAAAGGGAGAAGCCTAAAGGCCCACTGGTATTGGTTGACTGATGATCTTTGAACAGACATTGTATTTATTTGATTTTGCAGTTTGGTTTTGAGTTTTAGCGTCAGGCTGCTGAACCAGACCATATAACAACATACTTTGTATCACCGTCATAGAAACCAGGGCAATAATCCTGCGGCTGCTGTCTCCAAACGAACTCAGTTCATGCAGGAAGTCGACACACTGCTGTATTTTCTGACAAATAAAATCTAAGTGCAGTGTCCATGTTCAAATGTGTTCAAATTAAAGACTTTTCAAGGCCACTTTCATGAAATGTAAGATTTTTAGAGACCTTAAGGCAACTTTGATTACTTTTTAAGACTTTTAAAGGCCCTTTTCAAGGCCACTTTTAATCAACATTTAAGGAAATTTTGAGACTTATAAAAACACTTTCAGTGCCACTTTTGATTAAATTTAAGATAAATGAAATGATAAATAAAATTTAAGATAAATGGCGACCCCTAAAGGTCCATTCAAGGTCCATTGGCTCATAATCCGTCCCAGATTGGAACCTGTTACGTTATGTTAAAAAAAAAAAAAACAAGTAAAAGGCAATGAAGACAGTCATGAAGCATGATTTATTTATATACTTATTGAGTCAATTTACAAATAATTTGGTTCACTTGCTGAACATCATACCCAGAAAACATTACAAAAACCACAGTTTGGTTTATTTTTCTGTTATTTTGCTGTGAATGTTGTCAGGGTCCGGTTTCTCCCTGCTTCCTGTCTCTTATTTTGTTAAGTCATCTGTTTCCTGCGCAACCCTGTCTTTGTTTTATGATTTCAGGAGACTTGACCAGGCTGCTGGGCGGAGTCCCTCCTCACACACCTGCTGCTCATTTCCCTGATTTCCCCCCGGTCTTTATCTGCTGGTTCCTCCTTGCAGCAGGTGTCAGCGCGTCACATTTGCAAACCGGTACTCACACGTACTAGTCACCACTCTGCTCTGCTCGCCTCGATGCATTTTGATTCCCTTTTTTCTAATTCGTGTTTTTTCCTTTTTCCTAGTTACCCCAGGAGCAACTCGCCCAGCCAGCCTGTCAGTCTCCTCGCTTTTTGTTTGTTCTTAGTTGGCTCACCTCGTAGTAGTTTCTTTATACCTTTTGTTAATAAACCGCACGCACCTTGCCTTTTGCAACCTGGCTTCCGTTTCCTTCCTTTTAGTCCATACATGCCCAGTGTAAAACGTAACAAATGTGTTTGTCTACGAGCAAAAACACCAACAACAGATGAATCCAGGCCTGCAACATTTAAACAATTACAAAATAAACTGTCAACAAATTTGATTTTCAATGATCAAAACAATTTCTCAAAATTTTCACCTTCTTAAATGTGAATATTTTCTGGTTTCTTTGCCTCATGTGAACAAAAAAAAACATTTACAACTAATATTGGTTTGTGGACAAAACTATGTGAGAATGTCGTCATTTTTTAGGTTTGAAAAACTTGACTAACTGAGAAAATAATCAATAGTTGCAGCCAAAGATGAATCTCGCAACACAACACATACAAATTCAAAGAAGCCATGCTTTAAAATGACAGATGATTGACTTCCTTCATACTATGATTTCATTCTGTCGCACAGATTCACAAATGGGTGATTCACCAACAGATTTTTAACACTTCACACAACAGTTTCCACACTGTCTGTGCAGCTGGACTAGGCTGCGCGTGGCAGAGGGAAAGCATCACGTTGCAAGATCAGGGCGACCAGGTTGTTCTTGATGTTCACAAAGTGACTCTTCAAGCTTGACACTGGATGATAATCTGTTAACATACGTCTGACATAAGCTTCGACTAATCCATTAACTTCACAGTGATCCTTTGAACTTCGATGTAGAATTGCACAGTTGAGCTCAGTGTTTGTGATAGTGCATCCGACTTGTGATGAAGAGGCGCCCAAGTAAGAACCATGAACAATGTGTTCAGAACGGACCCGGGTTTTACGAATTTTGTATGTCGCATATTGATTCAGTAAAAGATCCAGGTCCTGCAGATACACATTGATGAGAACACTGATTGAATTAACGTAACCTCTTGTCACTTGGCCAGTCTGACTTTTAAGACGAGCCTCGTGGATCAACATCTGGAGGTGGAAGGAGGCTCCGTTCACCCAGATTTTGAACCCGCGGGAACTCATCTGTCCGTCATACAGCAGGGAGTTCTTGAGGATGGTAAGATGGCCGCTCAGCTGTGCCTCTAACCTGTGCAGTTCTTGTTGCAAACGCTGGTTATTGTTGATGAATGTGAGATGACGCTTCACATACTCTGCCATCGTGTCACGAACAGATGAAGCTTTCTCCTCACCAAAGACGCGTCGGAACATAGCGTACGAATCGTCTTGAGTTTGTCCAAATGTGGCGGCCTTAACGATAATCTCCATGATCATGGAAATCACCAGCGCACCGATTCCAACGGCGTTTGGGACTGAGCTTAATGTGGCAAAAGCAGTTCCCAACCTCCCGACGTAGCCCGGCACAGTGTTGAGCAGCTCATTGGAGTAGGACTGAAGCTCAGCGTTGGAGTTGGTGCCAGAAAATTTCAGCAAGGACTCGTCGATGCCCACATCTGGTAAGAGACATGGCTGCCATAAAGATGTTTGATACCAGCCATAAGTAATACTGTCAACTTGTTCCTGGGACAAATTAATGCCCATGTTTTTATTCTCGATCTGGGAAGAAACGTCCCACTTACAAGAGACTGAACAGCAGGTAAATCAGAAGATAGAGATAAAGTTCAGTCAGCAACCACTTATAGTTCACAGGACAAGAGCAGTAACCAACCAGGTCTGTAGAACATCAGGGCGTATTTGTTGATTCTACTCTCAACTGCCAGTAAATAATCGATTGAACTTTAGTCACTTTGTTTTTTTCTAACTCAAACAGAGATCTGCACGGTGTCCATGATCAATATTCTAACTTATAGCCTCTTCAGTCTCCTGTTTTTCAGTGATATAAAAGTCTCACTTTTAGTGAAGAACCTGTTGATTGAAGCAGCCACAAGTGGTAGTACCCAACAAAATCTTTTTTATTTTTTTCTAAATTCCATTTAATTTTCTCTTAAATTCCTTCACATATTTTTCCCACAAAACGTGTCTTAAAATGTTGCTCATTAAGAAAACCACTGTTATTTCTGCAGCTACAATAAAAAAACAATCGATGAATGAATAGATGTTTACAGTGGTGTCATAGAAACATGTACTCCAAAACAGTAGGGGGAGCTCTGTGGAGGAAAACGGCAAAAAGTGACCAGACTTACAAAGTTCCGGTTTAAAAAGAACAGAGGCCAAAATAGCACCTAGTGTCACACCATCGCTAACATCAAATGGGATGACGCCATTTTATGTGAACCGTTTGATAGACATACAAGCTAATAATCTAACAACGTGTTTGGACACTCCCCTATCACTTTGGAAGCATCAGTAAAACCTAAGCAGTCAAGAAGTTTACTGCTTGAAAATGTTAGATTTTAATCAAGTCCACTTGAAATTAGGAGCTAGCAAAAAAAAAAAAAACTTTAAGGTACAGTGTGTAAAATGTATAAATATTTATTTGTAAAGATGTATGTTGAAGCTGAATAATGCTCACCTCACCAATCCTTTCCAAGGGTGTTAGAAAACTTTTGTAGCCTTTGGTTAGCATCATAACTCAAAAGGGGTTAAGTTTGTCCATGGTGAGTTACTGTAAAAACATGGTAGTCCAAAATGGCCGCCTCCATAGAGCTGACCCAGCTCCAATGTGAACATAACAGGCTCATTCTGGGGTAATGGAAAAAAAAAAAAAACAATTTATACAATAGGGTGATTGTATAAAAAAGTAAGTATAATTATGTTATTTTCTGCAGTAAATTAAAATTATGAGATACAATTTCAAAATTATACAACAACAAAGGGACCCCAAAGTGAAGGGTGCCAAAAGAATGGAACGCACTGCACAGACTAAACTGTTCCACTCTGTGGAAACGCGGCTTTGGTGCAGGTGGAACCAGAACCACAGCTTTACTGTCACACTGACAGAACATTCCAGTTCAGTGTTTCTGCCTCACTTTGGTTTGTTTTGCTCTCTTTGTTTGTCCATGAGCTGAAGTTACATTTTAAAACACACATACGTATAAATGCAAAGAAGCGACACTTTTGTTTGGTGACATTTTTCACTTTAATGCAGCAAAACAAAGTCATGATCACATAAAATCATAGACCCACAAATTTAACATGTCACTTTCAGTCAATCCGTCTTCATACAGTGATTTCACTCTTTCATACTAATTCACAAATCACTGATTCATTAACAGATGAGGCTGATTTTTCCCTCCTTCACGTGACTGTTTCCACATCACTGTGTCATAAACACAGTCTGAGATGTTCAGGTCTCATTTGGTCTGTGGCAGAATGAGAGCATCATTTTGGTTGATGACAGTGGCGAGGTTTGTCTTGATATTTGAAAAGTGATCTTTTAAGCCTGAGACTGGGTTATAATTTGCCAACATGTGATTAATATAAGCTTCAGTCAAATCAGAACGTGAACATGGAGCATGATGATTTCTATCATCTGCTTCACAGGACTCCTTTTCTATCTCAGTATTCTTAATAGTACACCCGAGTTTCAAGCAACTCATACCGTAGTCAGTCAAATAACATGTTGTGGTATCAGAGATGCTAGTTTTACTGATTTTGTAAGTCTTGTATTTACCCAGTAAAGCATCCAGGTCTTTCAGATACACATTAATGAGAGTATTGATTGATTCAACTTGGCCTGACGTCTCTTGGCCAGTCTGGCGTTTCAGTCGAGCCTCGTGGATCAACATCTGGAGGTGGAAGGAGGCTCCGTTCACCCAGATTTTGAACCCGCGGGAACTCATCTGTCCATCAATCAGCAGGGAGTTCTTGAGTATGGTAAGATGGCCGCTCAGCTGTGCCTCTAACCTGTGCAGTTCTTGTAGCAATTGCTGGTTATTGTTGATGAATGTGACATGACGCTTCACGTACTCTGCCATCGTGTCACGAACAGATGAAGCTTTCTCCTCACCAAAGACGCGTCGGAAAATGGCGTACGTATCCTGTTGTTCTGGTTTAGTTGAGGATGTCATCATAATGAGTTCCAAGATAAAGGAAATCACCAGTGCCCCAAGTCCCACTGCATTTGGGACTGCGGTTATCGGGGTCAAAGCAGATCCCAACTTCACCACATAGTCCGGCACATTTATGGCCAGGTTATTGGAGAAGGCCTGAAGTGCAGCGTTGGAGTCAATGCCAGAATATTTCAGCAAGGACTCATCGATGCCCACATCAGGTAAGAGACATGTCTGCTGTAAAGATGTTTGATACCACTGATGAGGAACTCCTGAGACATCTACATGTGGGTGTGAGTTTCCACCACCCATGTTTTCACGCTCAATCTGTGAGACTGAACAACGAGAGAAGGTTCCACAACAACAGACAACGCAGACAGTGCAGTGAAGTCCAGAGACAGCTGTCTCTTAAAGCACCACAAGGACAATAGAAACCAATCAGATTAAAGGAAAAGGCGGCGTGTCTGTTAATGATTTCATCATTTCCAAATAGACAAATAAACTGTTTTGCCAGTAAATGAAACCAGAAAGGTCACAGAAGCAGCAATTTATGGTGAGAAGTCATTTGATTCAGAAATGGATGGTATTTTAAATGTGCTTTTACGACAAATATAGCTCCAGGCCCATTTCTGAGACAGTTTCTGACAACTCTTCATTTTCCAATTAGCCAGATGTCTGTGGTCTCAGTAGGATCTGTGTCAATATTACATTCACAATATTCAAAGTCTGCAGATGTGTGCTTCTTGTGAATGGGCCAAGTTTTAATATTTACCACAGGTGGTGTGTCTGTGCCATGTGACACTGAAGCAGACCGTCTTGTCGAAGACTACCACTTGTTGCTACTTCAATCAACAGGTTCTTCACTAAAAGTGAGACTATTATATCACCAAAAACAGGAGACTGAAGAGCCTATAAGTTAGAATATTAATCACAGACACCATGTAGGTCATTTTTTAAACCTGGACCTGTCCAGATCTCTGTTTGAGTTACAAAAAAAACCAAAGTGACTAAAGTTCAATCGATTACTTACCGGCAGTTGAGAGTAGAATCAACAAATAAACCCCAATGTTCTACAGACTTGGTTGGTTACTGGTCTTGTCTTGTGAACTATAAGTGGCTGCTGACTTTATCTCTATCTTCTATCTCTATCTTCTGATTCACCTGCTGTTCAGTCTCTTGTTTGTGAGACGTGTCTTGCCAGATCGAGACTAAAAACATGGACCTTGAATTATCCAAGGAAAGAACTGACAGTATTACTTATGGCAGGTATCAAACATCTTTATGGCAGCCATGTGTCATGATTTCTGATAAATTGTAAAAAGGAAAAAGGACAAAAAAACCCCGATCATGGCTATTTACGGCGGCCGCCTGAGCTGCCAATGCCTGGCGAAGACTCTCCCTTTCCGCAGGGTCCATATTCAATGGTCAGCGCGTACTGTCATAATTTCAGAGAAATCGTAAAAAAAAGGAAAAAGGACGGGGCGAAAACAGAGCTGTAGAACAGGGGTAACAGGTTTTATTTACAAAAGGATAATGAAAAGGATAACAGCAGTCAAGAGGGGAAACAAAAAGGGCTGAGGCTGGCCGACTGGCAAGGCGGAGCTCAGGGAGGTCTGGGGAAAAAGAACAAAAAGCGAGCATTAGGTTATGCTGAGTACCACGGGAAAAAGACTAACCAGAGCTTTGAGCTAATCGACTTGACACAGTTTACCGGTTGAATTGGAAAGACGCGCTGACACCAGGAGGCAGGAAACCACAGTATAAGTAGACGGTGCTTGATGAGGAAATGGGAAACAGCTGTGCAGATTGAAGGCTCCGCCCCACCTGTCAGCCAAGGCACTGGTGGCGACTGGCTTCAAGAGGGAGACGTGGAAGGTGGGGTGGATCCTCAAGGAGGGAGGGAGCTTGAGGCGGACTGCCGTGGGGTTGATGACCCGGTCCATCTCGAACAGTCCAATGAAGCGCGGCGCCAACTTCCTGGACTCTACCTGCAACGGCAGGTCCCGAGATGAGAGCCATACTTTGTCCCCAGGGTGGTATTCGGGGCCAGGACACGATGGCGATCCGCCAGTAGTTGGTTTCGGGCTGCAGAGCGTAGCAGGGCCGCCCTGGCGACTCTCCAGATGGTGCGGCAGTGGCGGAGATGTGCTTGGAGAGATGGGACGGCGACCTCCTCCTCCTGTGACGAGAAGAGTGGAGGTTGATAGCCGTAACAGGCCGTAAAGGGGGTCATGCCCGTAGAGGAGTTGGAGAGTGAATTGTGCGCATATTCCACCCATGGCAGGTGCGAGCTCCAGGAGGCTGGATGGCGAGCGGTGACGCAGCGGAGGGCTGCTTCCAGATCCTGGTTTGCCCTCTCGGACTGCCCATTGGATTGTGGGTGGTATCCTGATGACAGACTGGGTGTGGCGCCGACTGCTTTGCAGAAAGCCTGCCATACTTGTGAAGAGAATTGTGGTCCTCGGTCCGAAACGATATCCACCGGGATGCCATGGAGACGAAAACACGTGGTTGACTAAGAGATCTGCAGTCTCCAGGGCGGAGGGGAGCTTAGGGAGTGGAACAAAATGGACACATTTGGAGAACCTATCAACCACGGTGAGGATGACGGTTAGTCCGTCAAATGGGGGAAGACCAGTGATAAAGTCCACGGAGATGTGGGACCAGGGTCGACTGGGGACTGGGAGTGGACGGCGCAAGCCAGAAGGAGGACGGTGTGTGGACTTTCCTCTGGCGCAGACAGAACAGGCAGCCACGAACTCCCAGACGTCTCCCTGCATGGAAGGCCACCAGAACCTCCGCTGGAGGAAGTTGAGGGTTCTTGACACCCCTGGGTGGCAAGCCAGTTTAGATGAGTGGCCCCACAGGAGAACCTGAGAACACACCGCCGTAGGTACGAACAGGCGGTTGGAAGGTCCACCTCCAGGGTCCGGTTCGGTCTCCTGAGCCTCGCGCAGCACTCTCTCTATGTCCCAGGAAGTGGCGCCAACTACACCGGACGAGGGTAGGATGGGGTCATCGGACTTCTCCTGGTGGACCGGGTCGTGCAGGCGTCCGGTTTCTGGTTCCGGGAGCCAGGACGGTAGGTAAGGGTGAACCAGAACCTCCCCAGGAACAGAGACCAGCGGGCTTGGCGTGCGTTGAGCCTCTTGGCCGAGCGCAGGTAGGACAGGTTCTTGTGATCGGTCCATACGAAGAATGGATGCTCCGCTCCCTCCAGCCAGTGTCTCAACTCCTGTAACGCAGCCACCACCGCCAACTCCAACTCCTTGTTGCCAATATCATAGTTTCTCTCAGCCGGCGATAACTTACGCGAGAAGAATGCGCAGGGGTGCAGCTTTTGGTCCTGAGGGCTTCGCTGTGAGAGAACAGCCCCGATGCCTGAATCAGAGGTGTCGACTTCCACAATGAACTGCAGGGAGGTGTCAGGGTGTGTCAGGACTGGAGCTGAGGTGAACAGCTGTTTCAGCTTCAAGAAGGCAGTCTCCGACTCAGGCGTCCATATAAAGGGAAGGGAGGTAGAGGTTAGTTTGGTTAGGGGAGAGGCCACCTTGCTGTATTCCCGGATAAACCTACGGTAAAAGTTTGCAAACCCCAAAAACTGTTGCAACTGTTTCCGGGACTTGGGGGTTGGCCAGTTAGCCACCACCTCAATCTTTTTGGGGTCTGGCCTGAGTTGCCCCCCCGCCAGTATATAACCCAGGAAGGTCACTGAAGGTACACCAAACTCACATTTTTCCCCCTTAACAAACAACCTGTTCTCTAACAGCCTCTGTAAAACTAGTCTTACATGTTGAGTGTGTTCAGATGCATTAGCAGAAAAAATCAAAATGTCATCCAGGTAAACGAATACAAACTGGTTAATCATATCTCTTAAAACATCTTTAATCAGTGCCTGGAACACAGCAGGAGCATTAGTGAGCCCAAAGGGCATCACAAGATATTCAAAGTGTCCGAGTGGTGTGTTAAAAGCAGTCTTCCATTCGTCGCCCTCCCTTATGCGAATGAGGTGATATGCGTTTCTAAGGTCCAGTTTAGTGAAAACAGTAGCTTTGCACAGTGGTTCAAAAGAGGGGTCGATGAGCGGCAGAGGATACTTATTCTTAATTGATATGTCATTCAGTCCGCGATAGTCAATGCATGGTCGGAGACTCTTATCTTTTTTCGCTACAAAGAAAAACCCCGCCCCGAGAGGAGAGGACGAGGGCCTGATTAATCCCGCAGCTAAAGATTCAGATATAAATTTCTCCATCGTGTGAATGACAAAACGTGCTCCACCCGATCACTGAGGAACCGACCCAGTCAAGGTGAGGATTGTGTAATCTTAATCAAGGAAGACCGAGCACCACGGGAGAGGAAGGTGAAGAAATGACTAAAAAGGAAATTAAGTCGTGATGATTCCCAGAAATAGTTAGCGCTAAGGGTCGAGTCTGGTGAGTTACTGAGATTAAAGAGCTGCCGTCAATGGCGCACACGGGTCAGGGAGGATTTTGCCTGCTCTTTTGCCTGCAGGAGGACAACCTCCTGCAGGCAAAAGAGCAGAGCATATTCTCCCAGGAAGTGGGGTGAAAACACAAAAAATAGGGAGGTGAGGGAGAGACAGAAGAGAGAGACCAGGAGCAAATATACAACAGTTGTATCAAGTTTAGAGTCAGTTATGTCATGTTTATAGAACTACAGTGTCATTTATACAAGCAGCAGCAAACTTATTGATAAGAAACTATACTGATGAAGTTTTAATCAGAGCATAGTAACAATGACAGCAGTATTATTGTTACTGATAATAATACTGATAATAATAATAATGATCATATCATCAATAGAGTCATTGGCAGCGGGCTGTCTGCCCTGGGTTAAAGTCACTAACCGACTTGTCGACTTGGTCCCTTTAAAGGAAGTATCAAACACTCTAGTCATTTCAGTGAACAGTAATTCACAAGAATTTAGTACCGGAGAGTTACTCTCCCACAGCGCGTTTAACCATTCCGCTGCTTTGCCTCTGACCAGGTTATTCACATAAGATAAACGGGAGCTATCAGTGGTAAATGAGTGGGGCTGCTGATCAAAGACAAACTTACACTGTCGTAAGAAGCGAGAGCAGGTACCCACCTCCCCCCAGTAACACTCCGGGGTGGGGATCAACGGCTCACGGTGCGGCGGGTTGGAATGGTGAAGGACGGGAGGTGGTGAGAGTCCGGCAGGTGCAGGCAGTGGAATCTGCTGGACGGCAGGAACATGTGGAGCCTCGTTAATCCGCTGAGTGATACGATTAACGTTAGTGGTTAGGGTCTGGATAGCATCCATAATATCGCAGAGAACCGGATCATGGCTATTTACGGCGGCCGCCTGAGCTGCCAATGCCTGGCGAAGACTCTCCCTTTCCGCGGGGTCCATATTCAATGGTCAGCGCGTACTGTCATGATTTCAGAGAAATTGTAAAAAAAAGGAAAAAGGACGGGGCGAAAACAGAGCTGTAGAACAGGGGTAACAGGTTTTATTTACAAAAGGATAACGAAAAAACACCAGTAAAGAGGGGAAACAAAAGGGCTGAGGCTGGCCGACTGGCAAGGCGGAGCTCAGGGAGGTCTGGGGAAAAAGAACAAAAAGCGAGCATTAGGTTATGCTGAGTACCACAGGAAAAAGACTAACCAGAGCTTTGAGCTAATCGACTTGACACGGGTTACCGGTTGAACTGGAAAGACGCGCTGACACCAGGAGGCAGGAAACCACAGTATAAGTAGACGGTGCTTGATGAGGAAATGGGAAACAGCTGTGCAGATTGAAGGCTCCGCCCCACCTGTCAGCCAACCTCCTGCAGGCAAAAGAGCAGAGCATATTCTCCCAGGAAGTGGGGTGAAAACACAAAAAATAAAAGCAGAGATTACAACTAGGGCAAGGAGGTAACCCAGGCCAGACATGACACCATGACAGAACCTATGTTTGTCCATTGTGAGCTACTGTAAAAATATGGTGGGCAAAAATAGCAGCCTTCATAGAGCTGATTTGGCTCCAATATAAATACAACAGGATCATTCTGGGGTAATGGAAAAACAACAATTCATACAATCAGATGATCGTCTACGCAAAATAAATTATAAGAATACCTAATCTATTTTTTGCAGTAAATCGAAATCAGGAGATACAATTTTGAAATTATGAAATTAAAAAGTCAGAATTGAGAGATAAAAATGTGATAATTATGAGTTGAAAAACGTAAAATGATAAAAAAATGAATACAATTCTAAATTATGAAACAAAAAGTAATGTAAATAACTCCTCAGATTATGTGTTTTAGTTGCTGTAAAAGCAAATTTAAAATAGTCTTGCATGTACTTGCCATCCATTTCTGAATCAAATGACTTCTCACCATAAATTGCTGCTTCTGTGACCTTTCTGGTTTCATTTACTGGCAAAACAGTTTATTTGTCTATTTGGAAATGATGAAATCATTAACAGACACGCCGCCTTTTCCTTTAATCTGATTGGTTTCTATTGTCCTTGTGGTGCTTTAAGAGACAGCTGTCTCTGGACTTCACTGCACTGTCTGTTGTTGTGGAACCTTCTCTCGTTGTTCAGTCTCACAGATTGAGCGTGAAAACATGGGTGGTGGAAACTCACACCCACATGTAGATGTCTCAGGAGTTCCTCATCAGTGGTATCAAACATCTTTACAGCAGACATGTCTCTTACCTGATGTGGGCATCGATGAGTCCTTGCTGAAATATGCTGGCACTGACTCCAACGCTGCACTTCAGGCCTTCTCCAATAACCTGGCCATAAATGTGCCGGACTATGTGGTGAAGTTGGGATCTGCTTTGACCCCGATAACCGCAGTCCCAAATGCAGTGGGACTTGGTGCGCTGGTGATTTCCTTCATCTTGGAACTCATTATGATGACATCCTCAACTAAACCACAACAACCGGATACGTACGCCATTTTCCGACGCGTCTTTGGTGAGGAGAAAGCTTCATCTGTTCGTGACACGATGGCAGAGTATGTGAAGCGTCATCTCACATTCATCAACAATAACCAGAAATTGCTACAAGAACTGAACAGGTTAGAGGCACAGCTGAGCGGCCATCTTACCATCCTCAAGAACTCCCTGCTGTTTGATGAACTGATGAATTCCCGCGGGTTCAAAATCTGGGTGAACGGAGCCTCCTTCCACCTCCAGATGTTGATCCACGAGGCTCGACTGAAACGCCAGACTGGCCAAGAGACGTCAGGCCAAGTTGAATCAATCAATACTCTCATTAATGTGTATCTGAAAGACCTGGATGCTTTACTGGGTAAATACAAGACTTACAAAATCAGTAAAACTAGCATCTATGATACCACAACATGTTATTTGACTGACTACGGTATGAGTTGCTTGAAACTCGGGTGTACTATTAAGAATACTGAGATAGAAAAGGAGTCCTGTGAAGCAGATGATAGAAATCATCATGCTCCATGTTCACGTTCTGATTTGACTGAAGCTTATATTAATCACATGTTGGCAAATTATAACCCAGTCTCAGGCTTAAAGAGTCACTTTTCAAATATCAAGACAAACCTCGCCACTGTCATCAACCAAAATGATGCTTTCGTTCTGCCACAGACCAAATGAGACCTGAACATCTCAGACTGTGTTTATGACACAGTGATGTGGAAACAGTCATGTGAAGGAGGAAAATAATCAGCCTCATCTGTTAATGAATCAGTGATTTGTGGATTAGTATGAAAGAGTGAAATCATTGTATGAAGACGGATTGACTGACAGTGACATGTTAAATTTGTGGGTCTATGATTTTATGTGATCATGACTTTGTTTCGCTGCATTAAAGTGAAAAATGTTACCAAAAGTTTAGCTTCTTTGCAAGACTGACCCAGGAATTCAGGACCATTCCAAACCATGCCGTGATGGAAACACAGCAGAAAACATCTCTGTACTGGTCAAAGGAGAGTCCTATGCAATCTGAAATAAGTTTTGTCAGTAACATTAAGTAAAACACAAGCAGTCAAGTAGTTTATTTTGATAAAGTCTATCTGAAAGACCTGGATTCTTTACTGAGTAAATACAAGATTTACAAAATCAGTAAAACTAACATCTATGATTTTAAACAATGTTATATAGAGTGAAATCACTGTATGAAGACGGATTGACTGACAGTGACATGTTAAATTTGTGGGTCTATGATTTTATGTGATCATGAATTTGTTTTGCTGCATTAAAGTGAAAAATGTCACCAAACAAAAGTGTCGCTTCTTTGCATTTATACGTATGTGTGTTTTAAAATGTAACTTCAGCTCATGGACAAACAACGAGAGCAAAACAAACCAAAGTGAGGCAGAAACACTGAACTGGAATGTTCTGTCAGTGTGACAGTAAAGCTGTGGTTCTGGTTCCACCTGCACCAAAGCCGCGTTTCCACAGAGTGGAACAGTTTAGTCTGTGCAGTGCGTTCCATTCTTTTGGCACCCTTCACTTTGGGGTCCCTTTGTTGTTGTATAATTTTGAAATTGTATCTCATAATTTTAATTTACTGCAGAAAATAACATAATTATACTTACTTTTTTATACAATCACCCTATTGTATAAATTGTTTTTTTTTTTTTCCATTACCCCAGAATGAGCCTGTTATGTTCACATTGGAGCTGGGTCAGCTCTATGGAGGCGGCCATTTTGGACTACCATGTTTTTACAGTAACTCACCATGGACAAACTTAACCCCTTTTGAGTTATGATGCTAACCAAAGGCTACAAAAGTTTTCTAACACCCTTGGAAAGGATTGGTGAGGTGAGCATTATTCAGCTTCAACATACATCTTTACAAATAAATATTTATACATTTTACACACTGTACCTTAAAGTTTTTTTTTTTTTTGCTAGCTCCTAATTTCAAGTGGACTTGATTAAAATCTAACATTTTCAAGCAGTAAACTTCTTGACTGCTTAGGTTTTACTGAGGCTTCCAAAGTGATAGGGGAGTGTCCAAACACGTTGTTAGATTATTAGCTTGTATGTCTATCAAACGGTTCACATAAAATGGCGTCATCCCATTTGATGTTAGCGATGGTGTGACACTAGGTGCTATTTTGGCCTCTGTTCTTTTTAAACCGGAACTTTGTAAGTCTGGTCACTTTTTGCCGTTTTCCTCCACAGAGCTCCCCCTACTGTTTTGGAGTACATGTTTCTATGACACCACTGTAAACATCTATTCATTCATCGATTGTTTTTTTATTGTAGCTGCAGAAATAACAGTGGTTTTCTTTGTAGTATCTCCAAATCCAAATTATTTGACTGGAAAAGTGACTTTTTATTGCAGGTGGAACCAGAACCACAGATTTATTTTTACACTTCAGTTCAGTGTTTCTGCCTCACTTTGGTTTGTTTTACTGGTTATGTGCTGAATGTGTGTCCAGGAGACAAATCTCACTTTAATTGTAATTTAAACACAGTACATATAAATGCAAAGAGGCTGCACTTTATAATGACAGATACAACACACACTGGTAACATTAATTATTTTTAATGTAGCAGGACAAAGTCAAGATTCACATGATTCACAGTTTCAGTAATCTTTAATGTCACTTTCAGTCAATCCGTCTTCATACAATGATTTCACTCTTTCATACTAATTCACAAATCATTGATTCATTAACAGATGATTATTTTTTCCCTCCTTCACGTGACTGTTTCCACATCACTGTGTCATAAACAGTCTGAGATGTTCAGGTCTCAGGTTGTGTATGACAGAGTGAGAGCATCATGTTGGTTGATGACAGTGACGAGGTTGGTCTTGATATTTGAAAAGTGACTCTTTAAGCTTGAGACTGGCTTATAATTTGCAAACATGTGATTAATATAAGCTTCAGTCACATCAGAACATTTACATTGATCAGTTTCACTTTGAAGATCAACTCTACAGTAAACATCTTTCTTCTCAATATTTCTGATCGTACATCCTTGTTGGGTGCAAGACCCACCAAGACGATAACCATAACAATAGTTAACAACAGGATTCACCCTAGTCATACGAGTTTTGTACGTCTTGTATTCATCCAGTAAAAGATCCAGTTCCCTGAGATACAGATCAATGAAAACATTGATTGGTATAACATCCTCTGTCTTTGCTTTTCCTGTCTTTGTTTTCAGTCGAGCCTCATGGATCAACATCTGGAGGTGGAAGGAGGCTCCGTTCACCCAGATTTTGAACCCGCGGGAACTCATCTGTCCATCAAACAGCAGGGAGTTCTTGAGGATGGTAAGATGGCCGCTCAGCTGTGCCTCTAA
>JAFBJR010000169.1:33498-80266 GCA_016785285.1 Brachirus orientalis | reverse complement strand
AATGACAGATACAACACACACTGGTAACATTAATTATTTTTAATGTGGCAGTACAAAGTCACAATCACATGATTCACATGATTCACAGTTTGACTAATTTTTAATGTCACTTTCAGTCAATCTGTCTTCATACAATGATTTCACTCTTTCATACTAATTCACAAATCATTGATTCATTAACAGATGAGGCTGATTTTTCCCTCCTTCATGTGACTGTTTCCACATCACTGTGTCATAAACAGTCTGAGATGTTCAGGTCTCAGGTTGTGTATGACAGAGTGAGAGCATCATGTTGGTTGATGACGGTGACGAGGTTGGTCTTGATATTTGAAAAGTGACTCTTTAAGCTTGAGACTGGGTTATATTTTGAGAACATGTGATTAATATAAGCTTGAATCACATCAGAACGATAACAGGGATTTGTTTTACTTTCAAAATCAACACTACACCTATTCTTCTCAGTATTTCTGATCGTACATCCGCTATTAACGCAAGCCGCGCCATGACCATAAACCAAACATTCTTTAAGATAAATCACACTAGTCATACGAGTTTTGTACGTCTTGTATTCATCCAGTAAAAGATCCAGTTCCCTGAGATACAGATCAATGAAAACATTGATTGGTATAACATCCTCTGTCTTTGCTTTTCCTGTCTTTGTTTTCAGTCGAGCCTCATGGATCAACATCTGGAGGTGGAAGGAGGCTCCGTTCACCCAGATTTTGAACCCGCGGGAACTCATCTGTCCATCAAACAGCAGGGAGTTCTTGAGGATGGTAAGATGGCCGCTCAGCTGTCTCTCAAAAATATGCAGTTCTTCTAGCAATTGCTGGTTATCATTGATGAATGCGACATGACGCCTCACGTACTCTGCCATCGTGTCACGAACAGATGAAGCTTTCTCCTCACCAAAGACGCGTCGGAACATGGCGTATGAATCCTTGTTTGTTTGCGGAGGGTTCATGATGAGCTCTATGATCATGGAAATCACTAAAGCACCAAGTCCAACTGCATTTGGGACGGCCTTAAACGGGACCAAAATAGCTCCTAATTTCGCAATGTAGCCCGGCACACTGTTGGCCAGGTCATCAGAGTAGGCCTGAAGTGCAGCGTTGGAGTCAGTGCCAGAATATGTCAGCAAGGACTCATCGATGCCCACATCTGGTAAGAGACATGGCTGCTGTAAAGATGTTTGATACCACTGAAGAGAAATCCCTGAGACATTTACGTGTGAGTTTCCAGAGCCCATGTTTTCCTCCGATCTGACAACATGAAAAGGTTCCACAACAACAAACAACAGAGAGAGTAAAGATGTCCAGAGACAGCTGTCTCTTAAAAATCCACAAGGACAAAACCAGAAACCAGATTAAAGGAAAAGGCATCATGTTTCTTTAATCTTATACTTTTGACTTTTATCTTATAGTTTTGCCTTTTATGTCAAAATTCTGGAATTTTTAAAGTTTTTGTCTCATATTTTTAATCATAATTTTGATTTACTCTAGAAAATAAAATCATTACAACATGGGCTCTGGAAACTCACACGTAAATGTCTCAGGGATTTCTCTTCAGTGGTATGAAGCGTCTTTACGGCAGCCATGTCTCTTACCAGATGTGGGCATCGATGAGTCCTTGCTGAGATATTCTGGCATTAACTCCACGGCTGAGCTTCAGGCCTGCTCTGATGACCTGGCCAACAGTGTGCCGGGCTACGTTGAGAAATTAGATCCAGTGATCCCAAATGCAGTTGGACTTGGTGCTTTAGTGATTTCCATGATCATAGAGCTGATCATGAAGAGCCCTCCGCAAACAAACAAGGATTCGCACGCCACGTTTCAAAGTGTCTTTGGTGAAAAGAAAGCTTCATCTGTCCACGACACAATAACAGAGTATGTGAAGTGTCATCGCGCATTCATGAGCGACGAGCAGACGTTGGAAAGGGAACTGCACAGGTTAGAGGCACAGCTGAGCGGCCATCTTACCATCCTCAAGAACTCCCTGCTGTTTGATGAACAAATGAGTTCCCGCGGGTTCAAAATCTGGGTGAACGGAGCCTACTTCCACCTCCAGATGTTGATCCACCAGGCTCGACTGAAAACAAAGACAGGAAAAGCAAAGACAGAGGATGTTATACCAATCAATGTTTTCATTGATCTGTATCTCAGGGAACTGGATCTTTTACTGGACGAATACAAGACGTACAAAACTCGTATGACTAGGGTGAATCCTGTTGTTAACTACTGTTATGGTTATCGTCTTGGCGGGTCTTGAGACAGGAAAAGCAAAGACAGAGGATGTTATACCAATCAATGTTTTCATTGATCTGTATCTCAGGGAACTGGATCTTTTACTGGACGAATACAAGACGTACAAAACTCGTATGACTAGGGTGAATCCTGTTGTTAACTATTGTTATCGTTATCGTCTTGGTGGGTCTTGCGCCCAACAAGGATGTACGATCCGAAATATTGAGAAGAAAGATGTTTACTGTAGAGTTGATCTTCAAAGTGAAACTGATCAATGTAAATGTTCTGATGTGACTGAAGCTTATATTAATCACATGTTTGCAAATTATAAGCCAGTCTCAAGCTTAAAGAGTCACTTTTCAAATATCAAGACCAACCTTGTCACTGTCATCAACCAACATGATGCTCTCACTCTGTCATACACAACCTGAGACCTGAACATCTCAGACTGTTTATGACACAGTGATGTGGAAACAGTCACGTGAAGGAGGGAAAAATCAGCCTCATCTGTTAATGAATCAATGATTTGTGAATTAGTATGAAAGAGTGAAATCATTGTATGAAGACGGATTGACTGACAGTGACATTAAAGATTACTGAAACTGTGAATCATGTGATTGTGACTTTGTACTGCCACATTAAAAATAATTAATGTTACCAGTGTGTGTTGTATCTGTCATTTGAAAGTGTAGTTTCTTTGCATTTATATGTACTGTGTAAGACTGAAACGATTCCTACAATAATTCGAGTAATTTGATTACTAAAATGACTCGAGGCAAATTATCGGAGTCGAGTAATTGTTAAACACAGTATGACATTTCGTGCATCCGGGCAGCGTTCCACCCGGATGGTTATTTCAGTTACACAATGCGCGCGGTCTGCCAGAATGGTTATCCGCGTGATCACCAGAACTCTCAAGTCTCACGCACTCACACGTGACATTTCTCACGCTGTTAAGTGATAAAACTCATCGCGCATAAACTATGAATGGATGATGCAAAGGCAGATCTGCGTAGTCTTGTTTTGAGTTAGCAACCCTATCAGCCAATCAGAAAATAATATTTCTTGTTGCCGGGTGAAATCTGAAAATAGGTTTCTGCTGCAAGCACTCGTTCCACGAATGCGTACGAACGCTGTGAATACGTAAACACTTCCAAGATGGAAGTGAAAAGGCTCGACGTAATCACTTCAATTATAATCACCTAATTTTTCGCAGCTAATTTACAATAGCTGCTTATTAAAGTGTAAGATTGAAGTGTAAAGAGTATAAACTCAACTTTTGCCTGTTTTTTTTTTCTTTTTTTTTACTGTTTACTCATCTATTTAGATATTAAGATAGAGAGCTGAGTTACTTTTGGTTGGCTTTGTCCTTTGTGTTTGACTGACAGTTTAGATCTTTCTTTTGAAGAGTCCCTTTCATTTGCATTTTGTTTTGTTTGGACAGCGTCCACTGCCCATTTCTATTGTTTGCCACTTTATTGTTGTACATTTTATTTTTATCACCCCCTTGTAAAATAAATTTTCACTTTAAACCATCTTAAAACTTGTTTTTTTTTAATGTTGCTTCCCTAAACTACCCTCTAATGAGCAGAGACGTAACATTTGGTGTGAATAATTGTTCACTAGTTTGCTCATTATATGCCTTAGCTTCTATTAAAACTGGAGGTAGCATTTTTATCTTAGCAGCGTGCATTGTTGCTGCTGGTTTGTAAAATTAGTGTGTATTTCTGTTACACTTTGTTATTATGGAATCACTTTTGTTCATCTGTTCATTGTTCAGTAGTGCATCTTTAATTGAATATGTGCTGCTTAGGTGATGTCAGCCATCAGAGCATTACTGTGCAGGTTGTTCAGCATCCAGTAGATGGCGGTGTTCCGTTACACGTTAAATATCAACACTGTTTTACTGCTGTTTTTCATGGTCTGGATAAAGTTAAGCAGACTTTTGTATGTTACACATTTCCTATGTGATATTTACTATCTATATTTATGTTTATTATTTGTTTGTTTTGTTTACATAGTGCCGCTTTGTCACTGGACAGTTGTAAAGTAAGTTCAGTTGATATAAACACGTTGGAATTCAAAAAGCACTTTGGTGTGAGAACTTATTTGACTCAGAAATGGACTATAAATGTACACGACTTACATCAGCCATGATTCCCATGACTTTTTGTTTCTTACTTTTGACTTTTTATAGCTATGATCACATAATTATGACTTCTTATCTCATTATTTCAAGTTTTTCAACTCATATTTATGACTTTTTATCTCATAATTTTCATTTACTCCATTATATAAAATATTTATACTTCATTTCTTTTAGTGGAAAATCACCTCATTATATGTCTTTTTTTTCTCGTTACTCTCGAGTTTAATTATTATTATTTAAAGAAACTACACTTTCAAATGACAGATACAACACACACTGGTAACATTAATTATTTTTAATGTGGCAGTACAAAGTCACAATCACATGATTCACAGTTTCAGTAATCTTTAATGTCACTGTCAGTCAATCCGTCTTCATACAATGATTTCACTCTTTCATACTAATTCACAAATCATTGATTCATTAACAGATGAGGCTGATTTTTCCCTCCTTCACGTGACTGTTTCCACATCACTGTGTCATAAACAGTCTGAGATGTTCAGGTCTCAGGTTGTGTATGACAGAGTGAGAGCATCATGTTGGTTGATGACAGTGACGAGGTTGGTCTTGATATTTGAAAAGTGACTCTTTAAGCTTGAGACTGGGTTATAATTTGCAAACATGTGATTAATATAAGCTTGAATCACATCAGAACATTTACATTGATCAGTTTCACTTTGAAGATCAACTCTACAGTAAACATCTTTCTTCTCAATATTTCTGATCGTACATCCTTGTTGAGCGCAAGACCCGCCAAGACGATAACCATAACAATAGTTAACAACAGGATTCACCCTAGTCATACGAGTTTTGTACGTCTTGTATTCGTCCAGTAAAAGATCCAGTTCCCTGAGATACAGATCAATGAAAACATTGATTGGTATAACATCCTCTGTCTTTGCTTTTCCTGTCTTTGTTTTCAGTCGAGCCTCGTGGATCAACATCTGGAGGTGGAAGTAGGCTCCGTTCACCCAGATTTTGAACCCGCGGGAACTCATCTGTCCATCAAACAGCAGGGAGTTCTTGAGGATGGTAAGATGGCCGCTCAGCTGTGCTTCTAACCTGTGCAGTTCCCTTTCCAACGTCTGCTCGTCGCTCATGAATGCGCGATGACACTTCACATACTCTGTTATTGTGTCGCGGACAGATGAAGCTTTCTTTTCACCAAAGACACTTTGAAACATGGCGTGCGAATCCTTGTTTGTTTGCGGAGGGCTCTTCATGATCAGCTCTATGATCATGGAAATCACTAAAGCACCAAGTCCAACTGCATTTGGGATCACTGGATCTAATTTCTCAACGTAGCCCGGCACACTGTTGGCCAGGTCATCAGAGTAGGCCTGAAGCTCAGCCGTGGAGTTAATGCCAGAATATCTCAGCAAGGACTCATCGATGCCCACATCTGGTAAGAGACATGGCTGCTGTAAAGACGCTTCATACCACTGAAGATAAATCCCTGAGACATTTACATGTGAGTTTCCAGAACCCATGATTTCCTCCGATCTGACAACGTGAAAAGGTTCCACAACAACAGACAACGCAGACAATACAATAAAGTCCAGGGACTTCTGCCTCTTAAAGACAACACAACACCAGAGACCAAACTGATTAAAGGACAATGTGGTGTGTCTTTCTACCTCATGAGTTTGACTTTTATCTCACAATTCCTTTTAATTTCATAATTTGACTTTATGCCTATATTTTCCAGTTTATATAGCCTATATGCAATTTTTGTTCATTAATATTTGGACAATAATTTAAGTTCATATGTGAGTGTTTACACTATTTACAGACTTAAGCATAGCAGGGTTCATGTTTAGTTTGTTAGACCTGAAGTGGATGGTTTAAAATGTTTAATTTTCATTAACATTGCTTTTGTAATATGTGGGTGTTTTGTCGTGGCTTATAATAATTGCACATATTTAATTGCGTAGCTCTCTCTGAGGGTGTGTTAACCTGGTCAAATACTCAGTCAGGCAGGAGTGGAGTTGGGCCACACAGTTTCTTGACCTCCACCTCCCTCTATGTCTCTTGCTATCTATTCAACTCCTTTGTATTCTTCTTAACTTTCAGATTAAACTCTTTGGACCCAGTTGAACTGCATCACGAGGATCCAGTGAGGTTTTTGTGTCACTGGTGTGGATAGAACATCAAGCTGGGGCTTCATTAATAAAAAAAATGACACTCATAGTTTGTCCAAAAGTGTAGCAACAAAAAGTCCAAGAGGCTTCTTCAGTTCTGTTTGACTGGTGGAGAGTCTGGGACTTATAAACTCTGTCAGGTTCTTGGTCCATGGGGTGTGGTTTGGACAAGAAGGGGGTGTGAGTTGTTAACTAAAAGGTTAGATGAGTCGTTAAATCGTCAAAGGGTCGTTAGTTATTGGCTATTGTCTGATTTAGTTTCACCTGAGTCATTCACTGTATTTGACTTTAGGTGTGAGTGTGTGTGAAACCTCATCTAACCTTTTAGTTAACAACTTCTTGTCCAAACTACACCCCATGGATCAAGAACCAGACAGAGTTTATAAGTCCCAGACTCTCCACCAGTCAAACAGAACTGAAGAAGCCTCTTGGATGAGAGGCGAAACGTCTTCAAGAAATTCAACTAAGTCCAGTTGCCCTTTTTTGTTGCTACACTTTTGGATACCATGACCTGGATGACTGAGAATCTTCACAGACACTCATAGTTTGTATTTACTAAAGAAATCTAATTAAGTATGTGCATTACATGGGTTTCCATAGTAATTATTAACACAGTTCTATAAATCAACCTTTAAATATACAAAGGAGACCACAGTCAACATTCAAATTTAACATACTTTAGTTAGAAACAGGTTATATCAATTTCCCTCTGAAACAGTCACAGTGGACACACTAAACACACACATTCAGTTTTACTGGCAGACACAAAATGGCGCCCGCGCGGGCAAACGCGAGTACTTTTCCAGCCCTTTTATAAGTAAATAAAACACTTCAGGCTGTCTCACACTTCATTCAAACACTCCCGTGTATGTAAAACCACTCGAAAACATAAACCTTTGCGGTTCATTTTATATTTACTGACCTGTTTTAATCAGGTTAGTGAGGAGAAATGAGGACACAGTTCGCCCAGTTTCCTTCCACATTGTTGAGGAGAAGAGTTGCTGCTGCACTGTTATTGGTCCCCCCGGAACAACGAGAAGGGAAACAAACGTTCCGAGCCCATCCCGCTTACAACATAAACCTCTTCAATGTATTTAAAAACAAGTAAATAAATACAAAACCCCACATTTAACCACACAGTAGATCACTCTGGTCCTCTGGCACTGGTCTGTTCTGACTGTATCAAAATGGCGGATGCTGCACGTTGAGGTTTAAATCCCCCCGTGCTAGCTTCTGATTTCAAGTGGAATTGATTAAAATCAAAGATTTTAAAGCCATAAACTATTTAACTGCTTATGTTTTACTGATGCTTTCAAAGTATTTTATAGAGTAAATAGAATTTTTTTAGATAATTGATAGGGGAGTGTCCAACCAAGTTGTTAAGATAAGATTTTTCCTTTATTGTCCCACAATGGGGAAATTCACAAGATTTTAGGTTAGATTATTAGCTTGTATGCCCATCAAACATTGCAGATAAAATGACATCATCCCATTTGGTGTTAGCAATGGTGTGACACTAGGTGGTATTTTGTTCTTTTTAAGGTGGAAATTTTTTGCCTTTTTCTTGGTGGAGCGCCCCCTACAGTAGGTGTCAATGGCAGCATTATTTAAAAGCAAGTTCAGAATTTTATTTTTTTCAGAAGTGATATAGAACTCAATAGTCACCTTGTGTCATGTAGAAAAAACACCTGAACTACAGGATGGCAGCACTGGGCTCTAGATCACCAGCCACAACTTTCTGCAAACTCTGTTTAAAAAGAGATTTATTTCCTTAAGTCTCTGTAAAGACCTGCATTCACATTGATTTGTGCATTTTTCCAACTGTGGTAGGCTTGACGATAAGCTCCAGGATCATGGAAATCACCAACGCAGCAATTCCAACAGTGTTTGGGACTGAGCTTAATGAGGCGAGAGCAAGAGACTGAACAGCAGGTAAATCAGATAAAGGTTGGAGATAAAGGTCAGAATCAGCACAGATCAAGACCAGTAACCAACCATGTCTGTGGAACACTAGGGCGTATTTGTTGATTCTACGCTCAGCTGCCGGTGAGTTAAAGTCCAGAAGTGCAAATAAATCAAATGGACCAATTTCATGTGGAACTTTAACAGAAGCCTTGACCTTTGTGAATTCACTGGCGCCATGTTGACATCTTGGCAACAAATGTTCATCGGTGTCACCTAAAACCAGTCAGGCGGCGACTTTGTTGACCACATCGATCAGAGGAGACTGAAGTCAGATGCTGTGAAATTAGATGGTCTCACCTACACAACCCAACAGTCATGTCACCAATTCTTCATTAATTTTTTAAAATGTGTCCTACCCTGCATCTTAGCCATGCAGCATGAAAGATCTGGATTCTTGATAGAGCTGGGCAGATTTACTCTAGCCATGCAGTGACCGACAGTAAGATGCCCAAGTGTTCCTCCCCAAGAGAGCAGATGAGCTGCCAAAGTTCCAGAAATGGTCCATAGTCTAGTCCATAGAGACTGAACAACAGACAACGCAGAAACCAATCAGATCAAAGGACAAGGCGTCATGTCTTGTTATCTTATAGTTTGGACTTTTATTTCATAATTCCGACATTTCAAGTTTTTAATCTCATAAATTCGATTTTCTCCAAAAACTAAAACATTTCACTTCATTTTTGTACGAGGGAAATCAGCTGATTGTATGAATTGTTCCCATTATCCCAGAATGAGCCTTTTATATTCATATTGGAGCCGAGTCAGCTCTACAGAGGCGGCCATTTTGGACCACCGTGTTTTTACAGTAGCTCACAATGGACACACTTAACGTCTTTTGAGGTTTGATGCTAACTGAAGGATACACACTTGGAAAGGATGGGAGAGGTGAGGGTTGTTCAGCTTCAACATACAACTTTACAAATAAATGTTACTACATTTTACACACTGTACCTTTAGGGCTTAAATTTTGTTACGCGACAACCGAGTCGTCTCCTCTGTAAAGACGCTTGACACCATATAAAATATGAATTATTTTCAATATTCTACATGCAAAGTGTAAATGTTTTTGTTTTGAATTATTACTTCTTGAGATACATACCAGTCAAAAGTTTGGACACACCTTGTTTTTCTTCATTTTCATGACTATTTACATTGTAGATTCTGACTGAAGGCATCAGAACTATGAATGAACACATATGGAATTATGTAGTAAACAAAAAACTGTGAAATAACTCTAAATATGTTTTCTGTTTTTAGATTCCTCAAAGTGTTTCGTTTACAGCGCTGCAAACCCTTGGCCTTCTCTTAGTGAGCTTCATGATGTCATCACCTGTTGCCTTGTCAGGGTTCATTTGGGGAATTTCTTGCCTTCTTAATAGGGTTGGGACAATCAGTTGTGTTGTGGAGAATTCAGGTTGGTTCACAGCTGACAGCCCTATTTGACAACTGTTAGAATTCATATTATGGCAAGAACCAATCAGCTAAGTAAAGCGAAACAACGGTCAGTCAGTCCGGAAAATTGCAAAAACTTTGAATGTGTCTTGTGTCCAAATTTTTGACGGGTAGTGTATGTCATTTATTAACTGCAACACCATCAGTGTAGTGGAAATAGCATGGTTTTTCTCCATATGCCAAATATGGCCAAGAATGATGCCACCTGGTGGACAGTAGTAAAAATGATTGGTTCCAAGACAAAAGCCCAGATTGAGATGCTGATATATTAAAATACATGTATTAAGCTTTAATGGAAGAGAGGTGGAAAAATTACACATTGAATGGGTTTCAATGACACCTTTTTGTGCCTAATGGTATGAGTGTAACACTTGTTTGTACAGTGTATTTTAGCCTTACTGTTGGAGCTGGGTTGAAAATAACAAGATCATATTAAAATACACACTCTTGCTAGAATTCAGGCCATATGCATGAACACAGACAAAATGATCAAATATCCAAAAATGAAGTGAAGTGCATAAAAAGTGCCCAACAGTCCCTAAGGGTTAAGCATATCTCTTGTAAAATAAATATACCTAAACTCTGATAAATCTGAGACACTCAGAAGGGTGATGTTCAAAAAAAGCCTTTAATATTTCATGGTTACTGAATCATATCAACAGCAAAAACATACCAACGTGTTTCAGCCATTAAAGTTTTCACAAAGTCAATCTTGGTGACATAACAGTGATTCATTACCAGATGAGGCTGGTGCTTTCATCGCCTTCACATGACTGTTTCCACATCGCTGTGTCATAAACACGGACTGAGATGTTCAGGTCTCAGGTTGTGTATGACAGAGTGAAAGTATCATGTTGGTTGATGACAGTGACGAGGTTTGTCTTCATGTTTGAAAAATGACTCTTTAACGCTGGATTATAATTTGTGAACATATGATTGATATAAGCTTTCATCACGTCAGAATTTTCACACGGATCAGATAAACTTTCATACCTGACCTCACAATTAACCTGCTCTTTCTCATTATTTTGGATAATACATCCTCCTTGTTTGCAAACCACCGAAGTTAGGCCAACATAACACCAGGGATAAGAAGTTGCTTTCATAAAACCAGCTTTGTAAGTCTTGTACTTGTCCAGTAAAATATCCAGGTCGTCCAAATACTGATCAATGGCAATCCCGATTGATTCGACATCCTCTGCCTTTGCTTTTCTTGTCTTTGATTTTAATCGAGCCTCATGGATCATCATCAGAAGGTGGAAGTAGGCTCCGTTCACCCAGATTTTGAACCCGCGGGAACTCATCTGTCCATCCTGGTGAAGGGAGTTTCTGAGGGCCATAAGATCGTGGCTCATCTGCCTTTCTGCTATGCTTAGTTCTTCTTTCAAGCGCTGCTCGTTCTTCATGAATCTGCGATGACGTCTCAGGCAATCCATCATTGTGTCGCGGACAGAAGAAGCTTTCTCCTCACCAAACACACGTTGGAACATGCTGTACGAATCCACTTTTTCTTCCGTGGAGCCCTTTATGAGGAGCTCCATGATCATGGAAATCACTAATGCACCAAGTCCAACAGCGTTTGGGATTGGAGTTAACGGGCCCAAAGTAGACCCTATTTTCTCAACAATGCCCGGCATACTGTTGACAAGGTCACCAGAGTAGGCCTGAAGCTCAGCCGTGGAGTTAATGCCAGAATATTTCAGAAGATACTTATCGATGCCCACGTCAGGTAAGAGACATGGCTGCTGTGAAGACATTTGATACCAGTTTGAAGAAATCCCTGAAACATCCACATGTGAGCCTCCAGTGCCCATGTTTTCACGTTCAATCTGTGAGACTGAGCAATGTGAGAAGGTTCCACAGCAACAGACAGAGCAGACAATACAGAGAAGTCCAGACACAGCTGTCTCTTAAAGCACCACAAGGACAACACCAGAACCCAATCAGATCAGTCGGAGTGTCTGTTAATGATTTAATGATGTCAAACCCAAAGACAAAGTCCAAATGGACAAACAAACTATGGCTGGTTCATCAATAGTGGGCACTAGGCCACCAATCTTTCGGATAAATATTTTTAAACATGCAAGGAGGACCACACGGTGGAACATGTAGCACTGTTGCCTCACAGTAAGAAGGTTGCCGGTTTGGGCCTGTCCACGTTTGCGTGTTCTCCCCATGTGTGTGTGAGTTTCCTTAAATTTCCTTCCACATGTCCAAAAATTAAACTGTCCTTGTGCAGGAATCTCATTAGGAGCTGTTCATGTGCAGTTCATATCCCATCTGTTTTATAATGTTAAATAAATGTTAAATGTAAATAGTCGTATTGTTGAGTTAGTTGATGATTCGTTGACTGAAGTTTGAGCTGGTTGTTTGTCTTTCAGCAGTGCTGTCGCAAAATACACCAGACTCCTCTAATAAATATTGAGATTTTAGAAATGTCCTTGTTAAATGTTGGAGATTAACGCACGTTTTCAGAATTTTTAAGTCTTTTTAACTGATCTACAGTTTGGTGACCCCTTTCACCCTGTGTTACCTGGGACTAACTCCGCCGCCTCCCTCTTGTGGGTCTTTGCAAAAACCTGATAAAGCGTTAATATTTGACCAGGACATGTGGACAGTGGCACATCATTCAAGGAAAAGGGCATCATGAAAAAACATGTCCTCATGTGAGTCACGTAGTTTGTTGTGTTTAAAAAGTGGGACGATGAATTAAAAAATTGTGGTAACGCTGTCATATATGACTAAACTATGCAGGATTTCTACACTAATTTATCAGCTTCAGAGTCCTGTGGTGTCTTGTTTTGGCGAGATTGAGGGCTGTCTCTACTGCCCCCTGCTGCCTGTTAGCGGAAAACCAGCCTTCCAAGATCAAGGCTGCTGTAACCATGTAAACCATGTGGAGACAAGCAAAGGAAAAACACAACCAACCTGAAGCGACATTAGGAGACGAGCCGTCCAGAAATCCATGATTTCCATGCTGCTAATTTTGGATTTGAAATAAATTTGAATATGCAAATCAATCACATATTTTCATTCCCAGTACAAAACTGGTTTATATCAGAAGTAAAGCAGGATTTTTATCCTCATTTAACAGCTTTGGAGTCTTTGTGATGGTTAAATGTCTTGTCGTAGGGAGATCAGGGGGGCTGCTGACCCGAAGTCCTCAGAATCAGGAGGTCTCCGATCTTGCAAGAAAATTGAATTGCTTGACGGCACTCCACACACACATATACTCGCCAGGTACTGTCTAAAGGACCACAGCAGCAAAGGTGCAAATGTTGAATGTTCATTTTGGCAGAACAGAAGACAAGGAAACCTGGTGGTGGAATGAGGAAAGTGTCCAAAGGAAGAGGATGGCAGCGAAAAAGCAGAGCAGGACAGCCATGGACATGAAGAAGGTAGGCAGGAGTTCTGGGAGTCTTGGTGCGTGAGATGGAAATGTCCTCAAAATGAGTGTGTTGTGAAGATTTAAGGAGTATTTAGATGACAATGGTAGATAAAGGATGACAGACAGAGGAAGTTAGCCCAGCTATGAAGAGGATGACACAGTCCTGTCACTGTAGCTTTCTTATTAACTATATCCGTGCCGTCTGTCCTATGCTGTTCTGCGTTTAATCTGGTTTGGACTAGTTTCAATGTGTGTCTTTTATTCAGGTTAATAACTGTGTGAAATTTCTAGACCTTGACCAACAAGAACTTGAGAAAATCATTAACACACACGCCCTCTTTTCCTGACACCTGATTGGTTTCTGGTGTTGTCCTTGGGGGTCTTTAAGGGACAGCTCTCTCTGGACTTCACAGTACTGTCTTTGTTGACTTCATTGTCTGTTGTTGTGGAACCCTCTCCTGTATTTTTAGTCTCACAGGTTAATCTGAAGACATGGGAAATGACCATTCACATGACATCTCAGGGATTGCTCTTCACTGGTATGAAACGTCTTTACAGCAGCCATGTCTCTTACCTGATGTGGGCATCGATAAGTCCTTGCTGACGTATTCTAGCACTGAGTCCACTGCTGACCTTCAGGCCTTCTCTGATGACCTGACCAACTACGTTGGGAATATGACATCTGGTTTGGGCTCGGTCACTCCGAATCCAGGCGGCGCTGGACTCGGAGCACTGGCGATGGTGATGATGGAGATCATCGTGACCATCGTGAACAGCACCGAGCAAACAAACCAGGATTCGTACAGCGTTTTCCAACCTGACTTTGGTGAAGAGAAAGCTTCATCTGTCCGCGACAGAATGACAGATCACATGACGAGTCATCGAACATCCATGAACGATGAGAAAGAGGAACTACAGAGTAAAAAACAGGATCCGAGCTGCCATCTTACCGTCCTCAGAAACTTCATGCTGTTCGATGGACAGATGAGTTCCCCTACGTTTAAACTCTGGGTGAATGGAGCCTATTTTCACGTCCACGCTCTGATCCATGAGGCTCGACTGAAATCAAAGACAGGAAAAGCAAAGGAAAAGTATGTCATATTTATCGGACTTCTCATAGATCTGTATCTGAAGGACCTGGATCTTTTGCTGGACAAATACAAGACTTACAAAGCTCGAATTACTGAAGTCTATTTTTCAAACAGTTGTGATGAAGCGTACCCTCCTGTGACTTGTGTTCCAGTAGGATGTACTATCAGAAACACTGAGATTAAAGACATCTACTGTGAAGCTGTTCATCCAAGTAAAACTGATCCCTGTGATTGTTCTGATATAAAAGAGGCTTATATCAATCACATGTTCTCAAATTATGAGCCGGTGTCAAACCTGAAGGCTCATTTTTTAAATATCAAGAACAACCTTAAGGCTCTGATCTTCCAAAGTGATGCTTCACAACGTGAGACCTAAACATCTTCAACAGTGTTGTGTGGAGGACAAAAAACATAATAATCTGTTGATGAATCAGTGATTTGTGAATTACTATGACAGAGTGGAATCATTGTATGAAGACGCATTGACTGAAAGTGACGTTAAAAATTAGTGGGACTGTGAATCGCTTTGTTTTGCTGCATATAATTCATGTTACCCAACAATATTATCAGCTTGTTATACAGCATTTGTCACTTTAATAAAGTGTGGCTTCTTTGCATCTCTGTGCACTGTGCTTAAATTCTAATTAAAAAGTGAGATTCCTCTGTTGTTGCTGTTTTCACTTGTGCACAAACACATTCGACACATGAACAGCGAAATAAACCAACCTGTGGCAGAAACACTGAACATGTTAAGGATTGCACTAAAAAACTGAAACGAGGCACAGGGTGAAGAGGTGAAAAATCTTTATTTTGACAGTTTATTCAGTTTAATAACAAAAGATCAAACAAAACCAAAAGGGTGTAGGGTAGAAGCAAAGCTTATATAACACCGAACCCCTTATTTCATTATGAAAAACGATATTTTACATCCTCAAATGCAACAGAAGAAAGAAACAAAGAACAAAAAGAACAGAGCAACAGAGAAAAACAGATTTGTGACAAGACAGTGTCATATTCTACTGATAAGCAGCGTCACACTACACCAATACATATTGAAAAAGTAGCTTTTTCTTATATGATTGTCAGGAAAATTCAAGCCCTTTCACAGAAACACATTGTTGCTTAGTGTTGGTTCTTTAAAAGTTGAGGAGCTTTTTCTGAAGTCACTACTGTCACAGACTGTTTGACCAAACTCACTGCGTCCGTGCTGTTCAACACTCATTATGTATGTAGTCCGACTAAGACAGACAATTGGACAACTTCATCCTTGACCTTTAAGTAACAGAAAGACTAGAATGAACGGTGAGACTGCAGACATTTTTACATACATTTAAGGATGAAATTAATAGCCCCCCTATGAAAATGCCATTGTTTTTAAGTATCCCCCACGTGCTGTTGAACAGAGCAAAGAATTTTTAACACACAGCTTTTCAAACATCCTAGTTTTTTTAAATGCTTCCAATATTTGACTTTGCACACAGAAATGAAATTATTCCACAGACACCAAAAACTACCAGGGTCAAAATGATGAGCTCCCCCTGAACAACTGACCTTTTTATTGTCTGTGAAGATTCTCATTCATCCAGGTCATGGTATCCAAAGTGTAGTAAAAAAAGGCAACTGGACTTAGTTGAATTTCTTGAAGACGTTTCGCCTCTCATCCAAGAGGCTTCTTCAGTTCTGTTTGACTGGTGGAGAGTCTGGGACTTATAAACTCTGTCAGGTTCTTGGTCCATGGGGTGTGGTTTGGACAGGAAGGGGGTGTGAGTTGTTAACTAAAAGGTTAGATGAGTCATTAAGTCATCAAGGGTCGTTGGATATTGGCTATTGTCTGATTTAGTTTCACCTGAGTCGTCAACTGTATTTGACCTCAGGTGTGAATGTGTGTGAAACCTCCTGGGGAGGTTTGTCCATCGATGGGAGTTTGTCCATCGATGGTTTGAAAGAGGAGCGAAAGAAGCCATCTTTGCCAAACTGGAGAAACCAACCTTGAACAGGGGAGGTGGCCTAAGACACCAGCTCTCAGCCACCTACAGTGCTGTTCTGGACTCCCTCCCCAGGAGGTTTCACACACATTCACACCTGAGGTCAAATACAGTTGATGACTCAGGTGAAACTAAATCAGACAAAAGACAATATCCAACGACCCTTGATGACTTAACGACTCATATAACCTTTTAGTTAACAACTCACACCCCCCTTCCTGTCCAAACCACACCCCATGGACCAAGAACCAGACAGAGTTTATAAGTCCCAGACTCTCCACCAGTCAAACAGAACTGAAGAAGCCTCTTGGATGAGAGGCGAAACGTCTTCAAGAAATTCAACTAAGTCCAGTTGCCTTTTTTTTACTACACTTTGGAGACCTTTTTATTGAGCCATAGCACAAACCACTGTTGTGCAATGATGTGCTTAACTGTGTGATGTTCAAAACTTTAAAGATCAAGTTAAAACTGAGCTTAAAAACAGTGCGACGTGTGTGTAAAGATCATGGTGTGCATGTGTTCAGCAAACAAACCAAATCATCATCTCTAGATGGACACGTGGAGACTCAGTAAAAATAAATAAAATACTAAAAGAACCATATTTCATTGGTCTTTGCATAATCAGAGTGAATGGAATACTTTTCACAGAGTTAGACAAAAATAAAAATAAGCTGAATTTGCAGGAGGTTTTAGTCATAGTGATCTACAGCCCAGCGCTGCCATCTTGTGGTTCAAATGTTCCTTTACCTTATTTTTACTTTGGAAAATCCAATAATACACATTTGGCTGATTGCATTCTTAAGTTGTCAGTGGCAGAGTGAATGTGTCATGTTGACTGATCACTGAGTTCAGGTTGTTTTTCATGTTTTCAAAGTGATTCTTCAGGCTCAAGATTGGTTTAGATTTTGAGAAAATGTGATTCACATAAGCCTCTTTTACCTCACGACGTTTATAACACCTCATCATAAGCTTCATAATCATACATCTTGCCTTACTTAAATGTGCGTCTTCTTCAGTGCATCCCGTCTCACATTGCACCTGAAAATCTTGAGGTACTTGTGATAGTTCTTGTTCATCACATGCAGTCAAGTAAGTCTTGTAGGTCTCCAGCAAACGATTCAGATCCTGTTGATACAAATTGATTGCAGTTCTGATAGAGTCAACCTGATCAGATTTAAGTTGGCCATTCTGATCGTTCAGTCGAGCCTCGTGGATCAACATCTGGACGTGGAAGGAGGCGCCGTTCACCCAGATTTTGAACCCACGGGAACTCATCTGTCCATCGAGCAGCAGGGAGTTTCTGAGGATGACAAGATGGCCGCCCAGCTGTGTCTCCAACCGGCGCAGCTCCTGTTGCAAACGCTGCTCGTTGTTCATAAAGGTTTGATGACGCCTCACGTACTCTGTCATTGTGTCGCGGACAGAGGAAGCTTTCTCTTCACCAAAGACACGTCGGAACATGGCGTACGAATTCTCTCTTGTTTCGCCGGGCATGCTCTTTATGAAGATCTCCAAGACCATGGAGATCACCAGTGCACCAAGTCCAACAGCGTTTGGCACTAACCTTAATGTGGCAAGAGAAGCTCCCAGCTTCTCGACGAAGTCTGGCACACTGGTGAGCAGCTGATTGGAGTAGTCCTGAAGCTCAGTGTTGGAGTTAATACCAGAATATTTCAGCAAGGACTCATCGATGCCCACATCTGGCAAAAGACATGGATTCTTTAAGGACAGTTCATACCATTGAAGAGACATAGTCTCAATTTGTTCTTGGGATAATCCGGAACCCATGTTTTACACTCAATCCGTGGAGCTGAAACAAGCACCACAAACAGCAGACTGAACTGGTGGTTCAGAAGCATGAATATAAAGTTCAGAGTCAGGAGGAGGCAAAGACCAGCAGCCAACCAGGTCTCTGCAACGCTTGGGTGTATTTGTTGATCGTGATCTCTGGTGCCAGTCCACAAGGTTTAGATAAAATATTAACCGCAACTCAAAATGGAGAAGCAAAATCAAGAAAAACCTGATTGATTATGTCCAGGCCTTTTGTACATGTGTTAGCTTGTTTAAAGTGATGCTAACAGCAGTGACACACTTATGTGTTAGCTTGTTTAGAGTGGTGCTAACAGCAGTGACACACTTATGTGTTAGCTTGTTTAGAGTGGTGCTAACAGCAGTGACACACTTATGTGTTAGCTTCTTTAAAGTGATGCTAACAGCAGTAACACACTTATGTGTTAGCTTGTTTAGAGTGGTGCTAACAGCAGTGACACACTTATGGGTTAGCTTCTTTAAAGTGATGCTAACAGCAGTGAAACACTTATGCTAGCTTCTTTAAAGTGATGCTAACATGTGTTCCTTACCCTGTTCTTTTCATACTTTGTAATCTCACTTTTTAAAAAGGTGTCATAAAAATAAAGTTTTTAATAAAGCAATTTTGTGCGAAATATTAAATTTCGAACTGATTAAAGACAATTTATCAATCTATATCTATCTATATACACATATGTTAAGCAAATAAATCACAACTTTTTATACATTTAATGTTTATTAACACATAAATGTTGACAAAAAGTTCCAAAGTTTTAAGCAAATTAATTTTTCTAAATTAACTTTAAGCTCATGAATGTGTCCTGACCACGCCTCTGAGAAACAACTGCTATAAACTGTTGTAAAACTGACATTTTTAACACATTGACATTTAATTTTACAAATTGTAAAGATCTAACGCTATTGGTTGGTAACATCAGTTAGTGAGTCATTAATAACAAGCAGCAGATACGACACTGAGCACAGACAAGAAAACACACAACACAACAGTAAATCAGCTTCACTTTGATTTATTATTTCACTAATGTCTAAAGTGGGAGGAGACTGACGGTCTAAAGACAGAAGATGTTGCATCGTGTGCAGATTTTAAAGACCAATAAGTCAAAGTGGTCAAATATGGTAAAATAGAACTGATTTGACTGCAACAGAAATGTTTATGGTTTATGAAATTAAAGACACAAAGTATATTATTTCAGCCACCAGAACTGCGTGCATTTCAATGAAGAAATGTTACCTATTATGTCTTTAATGTACAAAAATCAAAACTGCTCTAGTGTCAGTGAATGATCCCAGGTCATTTATGACAGAGTGAACGTGTAATGTTGGTTGACGACAGAGTTGAGGTTTTGTTGGACATTTAAAAAGTGATTCCTCAAGCTCAGGATTCGCTCGTTTTTTGAGAAAATATGATTCACATAGGACTCGATTAATTCATAACCTTCGCAAGGGTCTCTAAATGTCCGTGAATGAAATATTCTACAGTTTGCTTCACTGTTTATAATATAACACTGGTCACTATAGCATCCATCCCTTGAACAAGATTGGGCAAGATAGAATTTTGTAGTCTGGGTCTTGTAAGTCTTGTATTTGTTCAGTAGGTTTTCCAGGTCCTGCAGATACAGATTGATGAAATTGTTGATTGAAGTCAGTTGGTTGGACACAGGTTGACCCGCGTGGCTGGTCAGTCGAGCTTCGTGGATCAACATCTGGAGGTGGAAGGAGGCGCCGTTCACCCAAACTTTGAACCCGCGGGAACTCATCTGGTCGTCGTACAGCAGGGAGTTCCTGAGGATGATAAGGTGGCCTCTCAGCTGCGCCTCTAATCTCCGTAGCTCCACCTGCAAGCGCTGCTCGTCGTGGATGAACGCACGGTGACTCGCCACATATTCTGACATCGTGTCACGGACAGCCGAAGCTTTCTCTTCACCAAAGACACGTCGGAACATGCTGTATGGACTGTCACTTGGTTGGGTGGTGCCCTTGATGACAATCTCAATTATCATAGAAATCACCAGCGCGCCAAGTCCGACAGCGTTTGGGACTGAAGTGAACGAGCCCAAACTGACTCCCAACCTCTGGACGAAGCCTGGTATGGTGTTGACCAGCACAGAGGTGTAATCCTGCAGCGCAGCGTTGGAGTTGATGGCAGAATATGTCAACAAGGACTCATCGATGTCCACATCTGGTAAGAGACATGGATTTCGTAGAGCTGTGTAATAATAGCGAATAGATAATTTCTCAATTTCTTCCTGCGACATTCCACCACCCATGTTTTCACACTCGATATGTGACGATCAAACAAAACGTCCCAGGACTAAAAGACGAGACAGCAGGAGATTCAGAGGCAAAAAGACAAAGTTCAGAATCAGCAGTCGCTTTAAATAAGCAAGAGGACAAAACCAGCAGCCAATCAGGTCTCTGCAACGTTTGGGTGTATTTGTTGATCCTTCTCAGAAAGACCAGTGAGTCAAAGTCCAGAAGTTTAGAATAAACATTAACCTCAAAATCCCAATTGTATCTGTATGTGCAGTGAAAATGTCGTTATTTTAACATACACTGTTATCAATAATAAAAAAAAAAGCTATAATTAACATCAATTGGCATGTTTCAGGCACTTATCATAACCAGCGTTTGACCCACTAAGATGTTAACTAGAAGCTTAAAATAGCAACCAACTGACTTCCTGTCTTAGCTTCGATTTTGGCAGTGACATTGCCCAGAGTTTAATATATACACGCTTGGTACCACCTGCCACCAAACACCTACCAAACGAGGGAGGAAATACATTAAAACACACTGCTGTTCCAGTTGTAATAAGAAGTAAAGTTGTAATAACGAGTAAAGACAGTGTTTTCCATGTTTCAGTCATTTTGCTCGTCTACGTCAGGTCAATTCTTTTACCGACGTTAGTCAAGCAAATCTCAGTTCCTCAAATTTGTGACTCGAGTCCTCCACCTCTGGGTGACACTGAACAGGAATTGAAAAATATTAAATTACAACAGCAGACAGTGCCTTTGCTGCAAACCTGTTAACCAGTTTTTTGGCCTTGGTTGATAAAACCTGGAACAAATGAGCTTCAACTACAAAACAAAACTAAATAACTTTAGACAAACACTCTTGTTATTATTATTATTATTATTATTATTATTATTACATAATGTACCTAAAGAAATCTTGATTGGTTTTCTGTTAAAATGTTTTTCTTCCCACACAGTACTGGCCCCCCGGTTCATCGAGGCAGCCCGAACCAGCCGTTAAGTTCACAAATGTCTAGGAACGGCTCTGCCAACATCACCGAGTCGCTCTGTGTGTGTGTGTGTGTGTGTTTACCTGCTGCAAATATGAACAAACACACACACCGTATGAATTTTGTGGTCATAGTGTTTGTCTTTCAGTCTGTCACATGCACATGATGAGTCACGTGACTCAGAACACGGTATGTCACAACACTGAAGACAAACACCTGCCTGTCCTATTTACCGTCTTTGTGTCTTTGCTTTTTTCCTCATGTGCCTTTAAATATGTTTTACAGCCATTGACTCTGTGGATTTTATTTATTTATTTTCAGCACTTTTTTTTAAATTTTAGTTCTTTCCACTAAACAGTTCAGTTCAGCACGGCTCGGCTCGGCTCTGCTCACCTTTTTTCATTTTCCATCAGTGGTAGAACCTGGTACCTAGTTCTTTTTTCAGTCCCTGCTCTGTGGAGGTTCCAGTCAAGCTGATACTAACATGTGACGTGGACAGACTGCCGGCCACCGATTGGTCAGAGAGTGTCGTCACTGGAAGAGTCACGAGCGCGACGTCTGACACAAGAATCAAAGCGAACAATGTTGAACTGTAGATCAGTTAAAAAGACTTGAAAATCCTGAAAACATGCGTTAATCTGCAACATTTAACAAGGACATTTGTAAAATGTCCATATTTAACAGAGGAGTCTGGTGTATTTAGCGACAGCACTGCTGAAAGACGGAGATGGTGAGCCCAATCACAAGCCGTTCAGCCGTATTTCACTTCAGTGACTGTGTCAGACGGAGTCTGTGCTCCGCTCATGCAGGAAGTACTGAACCATTCAGTGAACTCATCTGTTTAGAAAACTGAGGAAAATGATTCACTGCAAAGAAAACAACTGCTTTGACTGTCACGTGTTTGTGTCTTTGTGTCATCACGGCTGTTTCTATGACGACCACGTCGAGGAGGAACTATGAAGTCATGGAAAACCACGTGTCTGATACCAAACCAATTTTTCTAAAATCAGCATCTCGACATGTATGACAGCAATTTCATTCCGGTGTCTGTTGAATTCCAACACAAGCTCATCTTCTATTTCACGAGGGACTGATGAGGTGATCACCTGAACCAGATCTTATTTTATGAGGAACCGTATCGTCGGTGTCCACTTGGAAAAATAAAGAATGACAAATGGTCCTCAGGTCAGAGGTCAAGTCAAATAAAGCTAGAAAAAAAGACCTTCACCAATGAGAAGCAAAGAAGAACCAGGCCGAGGTTTTAGAAGACCATCAGGACTGGACCATAGAGTTTTCAGCTTTGTCCAGCACCTGGAGACGTCTACAAGACGCAGTGTCTTCACCCACTGTGGAATAGGTGGAGGATCAGTGATGATCTGGAGATGCTTCACCAAGGATGGACAGATGAGACAGATTTGTCTTTGTGAAGGACGCATGAAGGAAGTCATGTACGAGGTTCTCCTGGAAGAAAACTCTGAAAATGTTCCCCAACTCTGAGGACTGGTTTTTCTAGGACAATGTTCCATGACCCACAGCCGAGTCAACCAAGGTGTGGATGAAGGACCACCAGATCAAGAGCCTGTCGTCTCCAGACCTGAACCCCAGTGAAAGCCTCTGGAATGTGATGAAGAGGAAGATGGTGGTCACAAAACAGCAAAACAGAGCTGAGCTGCTTGAACGTGAAAGACTGATGGAGGGCGAGACAAGACGCATGAAAAGTGGGATTAAAAATCAGGATTATTCCACCAAATATTAACTTAAAACAAAGTCTAAAGTTAAAACATTATGAACTTGTTTGTTTTGCATTATTCCAGGTCTGAAAACACTGCATCGTTTTTGTTATTTTGATCATCTTCCGCAAGTAAATGCTATAAAAGTGTTGTCAGTAGTTTATGGAATAAAACAAATGTTCATTTTACTCATACACACACACTCATATATAGTAAAAATCAGAGAAAGTGTGGTCTCTTTGACTGTGAAGAAGCGAAGAAGAGGAGGAAGAGGAGGAGCTGGTGTCTCCAGCACTGACACAGAATCCAGCGTCGGCATCGGCCGAGTGTGAAACATGAGCAGAGAAGCTTGAGTTTCCTCGTCTGCCTCTAAAACCACACGATCATCTCAGAGCAGCAGAATCTTCTGGAGCGTCACCTCAATTTTACGCACTGGTCCTTTACAATTAGCTTTATATGCACTTTTATTTAACTGTTACAATATGTGATTTCAATAATAATTAATGTAAACTAATCATGCATATGTTCTGACTTATTCGGATCTATATTTGTTAGTGTAATAACAGTGCATAAAATGTATCAACATTTATTGGTGACGTTTTTGAATATCAGGCAGCGTCAAAACTCAAAGCACGTTTAGTTTGTCCATTGTGGGCTACTGTACAAAAAAAAAACACAGTGGCCCAAAATGGCCACCTCTGTCTGCTCCAGTTATTAAAATTATAAGAATAATAATGAATAATAATGAAATACAACATCAGGTGATTTTACACTTAGAAAAAATCTCCTCCAAATTAAAATTATTTCACTTAATATTACATACTGAGCCTTTAACCCTCAGGCTTCACTTTAATTTACTGCCTAAAGTCATTAAGGAGAAAAGTGTCCACGTCTAAAAAACTTTACTTATTTTAAGATACATTTTCTGCATAAATCTCTTAAAAAAAACTTCAAAAATACTAAACATTCATTCATTTTGAGGATTTTAACCATTTCACTGCCAATTTGATTACTTGATGTCACTGTTATGATTTAAGAAAAACAAAAAATGAGTGTATTTTTCCCTAAAATGAATGTTTGGTGACTTTTTTTTTTTTTAAATCTCTTGGATGTGTCAGAGATAAGCCGAAATGTTGATCCTGATGCTTTTTGCATCAGATTTAAATTTTACTACGCTCTGACTCTCTTCTCCTCTTCAAATCCAGACTAAAAACTCACCTACTCAAAAATAGCTCACTCTGTGTAGTTTCATTGTTCCACTTTTCCTGTGTCGTCCTTCTCTGTTGTTTTATTATACTGTTTTGTTTCTGTAAAGTGTGTTTTAAAAGGCACTTATACATAAAATGTATTATTATTATCATTATTATCATTAAGTCATTAAGGGCAAAAATGTCCAATTAAAAATCTGTGATAAAAATAGTATAGATTATTATTTTTATCAAGCTTTTTTGGGGCTAAATATTTTTGACCAATTTCAGTCCTGATCAAAACAATCAAACACTGATTAATTTGATGACATAAGGATATTATTTTTTATGAAAAACAAACAAACAATGTGTTATTTTACATATAACAAAAGTTAGGTTTCCTGGATGCATTATTAGTTTTTGCATCAGATTTCAATCTTTACTACCCTCTTAACTGTTACTGATATAATAGTTTATTGTCGTTTACTGCAGCTGGTGAGACGAATGAATTATTCAGTCGGTGCGGCGCTGGTTCATGACATCACGTCATGCTTCAGTGCATCAGCAGCATTTCCCATGAATGATTGTTGGTATTTATCTTCAGGATGCAGCGTTTCCTGCCTCTGAGCTATTTTCTGCTCTCTCTGTGTGTGTGTGTGGCTGGTCTTCCTCATGTTGTGGGGACCTAAATGTGTCTCCACACTCACATTATGGGGACTTGTCTTCCTTATGGGGACAAAAATCAAGTCCCCATAACGTAAATGACTCCATTTTAAGGTGAAGACATGGCAGAGTGAGGACATTTTGACAAAGTGAGGACATTTTGTCTGGTCCTCACTTCTTTAAAGGGCTTTTTCAGGGTTAAGACCTGGTTTTAGGGTTCGGGTTAGAATTGGGTTTAGGTTAAGGTTAGGGTAAGGGGCTAGGGAATGCATTATGTCTATGAGGGTGTGTGTGTGTGTCTTTCACTTCCCGCTGGTCCTCATGGGAAGGTTTGGATCAGTTGTTAAAATCAGATCAGGTTCAGAATTTGAGACTTTTTGAAGTTTGGTCCTTGGTTCTGACATTTCTGGGCTCAGTCCCATTCACACTCATCTTGCTCCGCCCACTTAGATCTACCCTTCCACTTTCTACACCCTATGTCACTGTCGATGTAGAGTGTCCTGATTCACGTAAAAAGCTAACTAGCCCTTTATGAAGAATTTTCCGTCCCTTCTGTTGTTGAAGTAAATCTAGCGCTGGTGTCCTGTCACCTAAAAATTTACTCTTTTCCCTTAAAGTAAACCCATTAAAATCTTTGCTAGGACTGCTAGCCGTGTCATCATGTCCACATAAAATTGGCGTCCATTTTTTTCTTTTTTTAAAACTTCCAAGCAATTTTTTGTTGTTGAAGACCATGTAAATCTAGCGTTGGTGTCCCGCCACGTAAAAGTTGACACGTTTCTTCAGAGGAAAGCTGTGAAAATTAGCGTTAGCGCTGCTAGCTGTGTCATCATGTCCACTTGCTGTTGTCCTTCTTTTTGGTCGGAAAACATTATGAACATTTTTCTGTTTATTTCCATTGTTGAAAACCAGCGTAGTGACACAACTATTTATGTAGATATTAATCCATATAGGAAATGACTTGATAATATATTCCACGGAATAATTTTAATAATTTGCGGTATTAAGCACTGACTGTATGTGAGTCACATTATCCAGACACCGTGAAGAGCAGTGATCGTCTATTTTCAGAGCAGATTCAAATCCACTGACTGTCACACCCTGGATTTGACTAAACAAACTCTGGGCCTGTGAGATGGAATGTAGAGCATGTAGTAAAAACAGCAAACCTGGCACGTCCCCATCATCGTCCTCTGAAACAACCCAGAGACAACCAGGAGCCATGACGACCCAAGAAAAACAACCAGACGTCCCGCAACTACGCCTACATGTCAAACAAGTGGGGAAAAGACAGCAACCAGCTTTAACCAGCTTTAACCAGCTTTAACCAGCTTTAACCAGCTTTAACCAGGTTTGGCCAGGCTTGGCCAGGTTTAGCTCACCGGTTTGAGGACTCATTGTTCCAGAGATTCCTTTTCAAATGAGCACCTGCCGCCAGGTGAGAACATATGGGAATGAATGAGTCAAGTGCAGGTAAGCAGAGACAAGATGGTGCTAAGAAGCTATAGGAGCTATAATGGTACGTTCCCAGTGTAGGCAGAAGTCGGAAGTTTCAAAAAGATCTCTCTCTCTTCCAGGCCTTTACCTTAGTTGATTAGTCCCATGGTTCTCAAATTGTGGTACGTAAGTTTCCTCTAGTGGTACTTGGAGGAAAATCAGAAAAACTATTGTTCTACTGTATACGAGTATGTGATCAGAGTCGAGCGGATGAATTTTGACTGGAGTGCATAGAACATGACACAAATATCCAAATAATAATAAATCAAAGAATAATAATTAGTCACCCTATCTCTCGCTCCATCTTAATCTAATTTCACTGGAACAGTGTCTGAAGTATGTGCGAGGAAGAGGAGGATGATGAGAGAGCAGATTATCTTAGTTACACCACTGTGTTTTAACATTGGTGATGATGGTGGTACTTTGAGAGCTCAGTATTTCCTCAGGTGGTGCTTGGTATGAAAAGTTTGAGAACCACTGGATTAGACTATGGCAATGCCGTTCTCACCGGCCTCCCAATCAAATCCATTAGACATCGGCAGCTAATTCAGAACGCTGCTTCCCGTGTTCTCACTCTGACCAAAAAGGTGCAACACATAACTCCAGTTCTGAGGTTCTTACACTGGCTTCCCGTCTGCCAAAGAACTGATTTTTAAAATAAAGCTGTTTATAAAGTCTATGAAGCACTGAATGGTTTAGGCCCAAAATACATTTCTGACCTGTTGGCTCACTATGAACCATCCAGACCACTAAGGTCATCAGGGTCAGGTTTGCTCTGTGTCCCCAGAACCAGGACCAAACATGGGGAAGCCGCCTTCAGTTTTTATGCCCCAAATACCTGGAACAAACTCCCAGAAGAGTGCAGACCTGCTACATGACTTCATTCTTTTAAATCCAGCCTGAAAACCGACCTGTTTGCCGCTGCATTTAAATAGAAATGAAATCATCATATCTGCTGCATCTCAGCCGCAAATGCAACTTTTTAATCTTTTAAGCTCTTTTCTCTTACTTTTACCTCTATATTTAAATGTTTTAAATGTCTTACTATGCCTTTTATATCTGTAATGCTGCTGCTGTATTTCTCTTTCTTTATTGTAAAGCACCTTGAAATACCTTGATGTTGAAATGTGCTATGTAAATAAAATTGCCTTGCTTTGCCTGCGATTGGATTTCCAACTTGGAAAGTCGGACTAACTTCACAAACTGCCACTCTGCTACTCACGTGAGTAGGAAAAAAACGCTCTGCGACTTTTACCGTTAATAGCCCGTCCGTCCACAGTACATGAGACGTACAAATACTACTGTTCACTGTGACGCAAAATACGACGTACAGCATCGTCACTGGCTGGTATTGCTAACAGTGGCTACCCTGAAATGTAATGTACTTTTTTTTTCTACATCCGATTACAACAACTCACAGGTGAACAAAGTGCTTTACAAAATAAAAGCATTACAGACATCTATCATTAAAACATGGTATAAAAACAAATTCATGAAACCAAAAAAATAAAAAGCAATAGATTCAAATTCATGTTTTCTTCTGTCGTCGCACCTGAAACAAGGTCAACTCACATCTGACCATTTCACATATTCATTCAGACCACCTGTAATCGAACCCTTGACCTTCAAGATGAAAGACAAATCACTCCACCACTGATACACCATCACCAGTCGCAGACAGAAGCCGGACTTCCCAAGTTCCTAGTCTGAAGTTTGAACTGGAACGCCCACTCAAGTCCGAATTCCAACTTGGAAAGTCGGGAAAAACCTCACAAACCTCCACATAGGATTCCAAACAGGCCACCACTCATGTGAGTGGTTAAAACACTCCATTACTACGCAGTTTGAGTGTGCAAAATACTACGTAGAGCGTGTTGCTGACAATGGCTATCCTGAGATTGGTTTGTGTTCATGTTTACTTCTGACTTCTTACCTGGAACGTGGTCAACTCCGAGGTGACAGTTCGGACTTCCGACTTCTGATGTCAATGGAACGTAGCGCAAGCCCCGATGAACAAACTCCAAACAGGTCTGTATGTAAAAGATAAGACTTTATTAATCCCATGATGGGGAAATTCAGTCGCACTTTTCTGTCTCGACAACCATTCAATGCTGCTTTACACTACAGCTTTTGCCATTCACTCACACATTCATTCAGACCATCTATCCTTTACGTTCATTCAAACATTGCGGTATCGGGTTAAGTATCTTGTCTAGAGCCGGGAATCAAACCCTCAACCTTCAAGATGAGAAAGATGAGAGATAACTCACTTCACTGAGCTGAGCTACTGTAGGCACAAGTCAGAATTTCCGCGTTCCTAGTCTGAAGTTTGAACTGGAACTCCCCCCGAAGTCGGATTGTGAAGTCGGAAGAACCTCACAAACCTCCACAAAGGATTTCTGTTCTTCTGACTTCTTACCTGGAACGTGGTCAACACGGAAGTGACGCCATTCCCAGTTCAGACTTCCGACTCCTGATGTCGATGGAACGATGATCTGAGGACGAGGAGCAAAAATTTGACAACAGACGTTTGATGAGGATGATGAAGATGAACAAACTTTCAGAGAAGCAGTGGCCGAGGGACAGGCGTGTGTGTGTGTGTGTGGGCAGGTGATTACTGACTGAAAAACATGGCTGAGACTCAAAAGACAGGAAGTAAAACAGCAGTACACTCAGAAGACACGTGATTTCAAAATAAGACAGGAAGTATCACAGTCCGTAGACGTTAAAAATGGACATGTATTCTCTTGAATGTCCATCTGGGGGCGACGCCACCAAACTGTATGTAATTCTTACTTGATTTATAACATCAATAAACATTTTTCTGGGGACTTTATCGTCTCAGTCGCTAGTTTTAAGGTCTTTTTTTTTGTAAAATTTTTTTGTAAATGTTAGTCCCATCCAGAGTCTAAAGCAGGAGACGTTTTAGGGTCGGGCTATGCTGTGGATGCTAATTGATGTTACACACTCCAACCTATTGTCCAAATATTTTCTTTTCTGATTTAAAAACAACAACAACATGGTGCTGGACAAACTGCAAAACTCAATGTTTCAAAATGGCAGCTCGCAAACGTCACAGTGGATTGAAAACAGACGGATTCTTCTAAACGTGAACTCTGTACGCTAATGTCACTGCCTCATACTGGACCTGCCAAACTCTGCCATTGATTATTGCTAAAATAAATAAATGTGTTTCCATCTTTTAGCTACTCCATTTCCTTTACACACTTTCAAGGAAGTGGAGTAGCTAAAAGATGGAAACACTTTTTTTTTATTTTAGCAATAATCAATGGCAAAGTTTCCAGAGTTCTTGGGAGTATTACAGAATAATGAAATATTCTGTCTTAATTTTTATGCTGTGTTTACATGTTTAGAGCTTCTCAAAGAAATGGTTGTTACAATCATTAGGGCGGTGCGAAGCCCTGTTGTATGATAATTCCTCTTTTTCGTCCTCATCATTTTTTTGTTTTCTTCTCACTCTTTGAGCACATTGGCACAAAAACTCACCAGACTTTGCCACAGGACCTGCAGGAAATGTTGATCTGACACAGAGAAAGAGCTCTACCTAGTGGACAAAAGTATGTTTGGCCAAATAGCACGCAGCAGGTATGACCCAGGTGTATGAAACTGGGTGGGAAGGTGCATCATACCAAGCTGCACAAAAAAGTCAATGGGAGCATTTGGCCACGGCCAACAGGAAGTCCGCCATTTTGGGTAACTTCCCAACAAAGCATATATCAGATTGTACAGTATGAGGAGGGTTGTTCAGGAAATAAGGAATGACTTTTCTTGGAGTTTTGAGAAAGCGTAAAAGTTGACTTTAGGATATTCTGATTATTTATGTAAAGAGTGAATATCAATATTCCTGATTTGGAATCCAACCTGTAGGAGGCGCTCTGAATCATACCTGGAAGAATTATGAGCTCTTCGTACAACTCAAACACATGGTTATGTTTATGGTAGCAGGCAGACTGTGGCTTGTGAGGGTTTTTCCATTTTATTTTAGGCTAACTCATTAGCATGCTAATCCAGCAAAGAAGAGCTAACATGAGTGGAACTTCTTATTTGAGTAAATATGTGCTAATGTTAATGTTGTAGCAACAGCCAGAACTGAAATCGTCATCATCCAACACACGGATTTTCCAGAGTGAAAGTTTAAAAAAGTCTTCATCATTTTTCTTTGGTTTCCTTCACACACAGATGTGATATTTTTGTCCTCGTGTTCGTGTCATGATGGACTTCTGGAGTCGTGTCATTGTCCCGTCCAGTCCTGCAGGGACTCGAGTCCCTGTTGCTCCTTTGTTCACGTTTGTGTCGGTTGGAGGTTTTATTCTGTCTCATTGTTCGTGCTGGGGCCTGTGACCCCGCCCCTGTGCTGGATTTCCTGGCAGGAAATCGTATGGTGGCTCAGCAGGGACAGTTGATCCCTCATGTTTAGGTGCCAGGCCTGCAAACATCCTCCTGCTCCTCTGACCCATAAAAGACCACAAGATGGTCTGAGATGAAGTTATATGAAAATATATAATTCACACTCTTTTATTTTGAATCTGTAGCAAATGTAGTCAGATAAAAGTGTGTACATTTCTGCTTCTGTGTCATTAACAGTTTATTTAAAAATAGAAGAATTTCTAATAAAGGTGCAAAACATTATCGTTGATTTTGGTAACTGATATAGATTTTTATTTTATTTAGCTGCAAAAATAACATTGTGTGTGTGTTACATTTTGTTGTTTAACCATGTTTATTCTTGAGCCAATGAGACTTATTACTAATGGCACTTTTCCATGATACAGTCCAGCTACTCAGTTTTCCTTTTTCCTTTTCCATCAGTGATAGAACCTGGTACCTGGTTCTTTTTTCAGCTCGACTGAGCCGATACTAAAATGTGACGTGGACAGACTGCCGGCCACTGATTGGTCAGAGAGCGTCGTCACTGGAAGAGTCACGAGCGCGACGTCCGACACGAGAATCAAAGCGAACAATGCCGAACTGTAGATCAGTTAAAAAGACTTGAAAATCCTGAAAACATGCGTTAATCTGCAACATTTAACAAGGACATTTGTAAAATGTCCATATTTAACAGAGGAAAAAACACAATAAAATGTTATTTTCTATGGGCTGAGTGAATAAAAAAAAAAAAAACTAGCAAATATTTAATAATTATCTTGATTTTAATCTTTTAAATGCCAGGCTTCATCAGCATTAGTTTAGTGTTGTTAGCATGTTAGCATTTGCTCACTGTCAATAAACAAAGTTGAGCTGAGGTTATAGACTGTAAAAGTTGACCAATGATCATCAAAATTTTGTTAACATATATGTAAACTTGAAAACTCATTTGTAGCAATGCACATGTGCAGAGGACACACCAATGTTTTACATTTTATGAGACATTGTGTTCTTTAAACTTCTACACACCAGCTAAATGCTAATGTCTGCTGACTTCATTATTAGTCAGGAAGTTAGCAGGCCGTCATTTTTAGCTGAATCCTTTGTTGAGCTGAGGATTGTGGAGGAAAAAATAAAAATAAAAATAATGAAAAAAACAACACTAAATAAGTTAGCAGGAGCAAAGTATACAATAAAACAGTGAGAAAAATCAATAAACCAATACAATAAAAGAATCAATAAAAAATGTATAATTAAGAGGGAAAGTGTCACCGTGTTACTGAATTTTAAAAGCCATTTTAAACAAGTTTATGTTTTCAGTTTACTTTTAAGTGAGGAACCTGTTGTGGAGGTCAGGAAAGGTCACCACATCGTCCTGTAGCTGCTGAAAACCCTGTCATTTTCACATATCGTTAAAATCTCTAAAGTGTGGCGTGAGATTTCTCATTGTACGTATTTGATCCAATCTGTGATAAAAACAACCAAGCAACATTACAACATCTCTTCAACAGTTTTATTAAATCCTTAAATGCTCTTCTTACAAAGTAATACCAGCATCAAGTTCACATTCTCCAGTAAATAATACACAGTAAAAATAAAATTACATAAACAAACCAGTTTAGAGTTTTTAAACAATGACCCAAAATCCTGACAGTTAATGTACTATTTACAACAGAATGTACATTAGTCAAAAAAAACAAAAAAAAAACAACATTGCCAAATGGAATGTTTGGTAAACAAAAACACACCGAAAGAGAACATTCTGTATATCAAAAATATTCATCGTTATCGATCAGTGTTACTTAGCAAATTTTAAAAAGTTGCTCCACGATGAGGAGGAATTATGTGGAGCCCTCTAGTGCTGCCTCACGAAAAACGACGCCTCCAAAATATACGTAAATAATACGGTTAGCATTAACTCTACTTGCACTTAGGAGAACAGTCTGAATATACAAATCTACAAAGTTATCGTCAAGAAAAATGCACAGTACGAGGAATCAATCCTCTCTTACGAAAGAGTATCACATAAGAAACTTATATTAAAGATTCAGTGTGTAGTTTATAGTGACACCTCGTGGTGAAGTTAAGTATTGCAAACAACTGCACACCACTTCCCTCACCAAGCACCAAGAGGAACGTACAAGGCCTTCCGGTAAAAACACTTAAGGCCGCCTGGTGTTTTTAGTTCATCAAGGCAGAAACGTGGCGCGTTCCGTGGAAGAGGACCCGCCCCCAAAGTGGATATAAATGCTAGTCCTAAAGTAGTTAAAAAAAAAAAACAGTTATGTAAGCTAACATTGTGTTACTCGTGTTGTCACAAGAGTTTTTTTTGTGTTTACTCACATACTCATCGTGCAAGAAGCTCAAGAAAAACACAACATGAAACCACTCGCGCCAGGAATGCTAGCGCTAAGTACGCTCAAAGTAAACTGCGACAAAAAGCTTGAATTAAGTGTCACACAGACATTTTCAGAAGTTACTGGGTCGTCCAACTTTCGTTTGGGGTGAATTATTATTTTTTTCCCCCTAAAGTAAATCGGGATAATCTCAATGCTAACGGTCTTTGAGTTAAAGTAGTTTAATCTCAACTGATTTAAGTGAAAATGGGAATTCTGCGTGTTTGTGTTGTATCGTTTGCATGCTCAGTATCGGAAAACAGTCTGATGTGTAAATAAAAATAACTTTTTTTGAACTGGTAATGGAGAAATGTCAAATGAGAAGTTTCGTAAATTAATTACAACTTAATTTTGTGCACGTTATACACATATATATGAACTAAATATTTCTTTGGGGACACAAAACAAATCCCCCACGACACATCTGTGGGTCCCAACCCATTGCTGCAAAAACCTGATACACTTTTTTGTTTTTATTGAAAAATACAAAAGTAAAAAAAAAATTAAAAAAATTTAAAAAAAAGTGTCACATTTGAAATAAAAGCATCCTAAAACATAAAACAGAATATCATCGGCATAACAGGACACACAAAAAAAAGCTCATCATGCATCTATGACATCACTATGGGGGTCGTAAGATATAAAAATGTTTTATACTCACAACAACGTTTTGAGAGAAATGCTTTCAAAGTGAAATCTTACTCACTTTGAGCATAAACACAATGCAGCAACTGCCAGGGTCGTCCCTTAAAGCTCAAACCTGTTACCATGGTAACCACAGCTGCTGCCGGGACTGAAACCTTAATTTGTAGAAACTCGCGTGTGGCGTTTAACTACAAATGGGGCAATTAAGGATTTTGTCATGACTCACGGTTAGTTGAATTTCCATTATTGGGATAATTAAAAATGGGAAACTCACCCTACACAGTACTACTGGGTTATGTAGACGAGCCACAAGGGGGAGCTTTTTCCAGTCATTTGAGAACCCCATGATTTATGTTATTCTTATTTAGAATTCTTGTTTTTCCTCAAATTATTTCACTGTGTTTTTGAGAATTTGAAGCAGATTTATATAACTTTCACAATAATATTGTATTTCAGGATAACTGTACAAATGTGAAAGCTGTAAATTTATTTTTGAGAGCATGACTCAGGTGGAGACTGTCGGAAAATGGATGAACAGATCATTATTGTCTATAATCTTTGTAGATTTATGGTAATGCTGTGTTTGTCTCAAAGCTCCTGATTCAAGAGCTTCATCCCAGAGAAAAACTCGGTGAGAGAGTTGAGGCTTGTTTTCCCTTCAGGAATCATCGGAAGTGTGTGGAGACACTGATTGAACTTCCCACATGATAAAACATCCATGACGTAAGATGGTCAGCGCGAGTGTCTCGGCTTCTCCTGTCAGTTCGTGCTCTTCAGCTCAAAGCGACTGTAAACCTGCTTGGATTTCATCTTGTTGTACTGGTTCACCAGGTCCAGTTTGCTGTGGCCCAGCGTCATTCGCTTCTGGTCCTGCCTGCTCCACACCGCGGCCGGGTTGGGCGGGGGGGGCGGGCTCTGCTGGCTCTCCGGCTCAGTCTGAGAGAGGTCAGGACCTCCCCAGGGTGAGGGGCCTTGAGGGGAGGGCGACCTCCAGAAGTTGTAGTTGTCTTTGTCTTTGCTGGATGGAGGCAGGAAGAGGTCTGAGAATTTGTTGAGGAACTGGCTGGAGGAACTTCTCTGTTTGGAGGTGAGTTTGCCGTCGTTGACCGGGGGCGGCGTCTGTGTCCTGGAGTTCAGGTTTGGGTTGGGGCTGCCGTGGAACATGCTGGGCTTGTGGTCGTACAAACCCAGCGCCTGAAACTTGGACGTGGTGCCACCGATATTCGACCTCATGACGTCCGCCGCACTGGGTTTGTTCCACTCGATGCCCATTGGCTGACCGAAGGTCGGTGGCGACGGTCGCTCAGGAACTTGGATGTGATTGGCCGCTCCGTTGGCAGAATGCCGTGGTACTGGCGTTGGGGTGTGTCCTCCTGCTTGTTCAGCACCTCCACCTCTTCTCTCGGGGCTCAGGTGAGAGGAACTGTTGAGCTCCTTCCTGTCGTGACCTTGACTGACCTTGTAGATGGTGTTTGAGCTCATCCCTGGTGCGGCCTTCACACTGGAGACACTGTCACTCGATTGGCTGCTGGAGTTTTCAGAACACACCCTGTCCCTCTGCCTGTAGGAGGAGCAAAGGTTATTAGCATTAAGGCCCATTTATTTCCCCATTTTTGTCTGTTTTACGTCCGATCATCCCAAACGTTATCTCCATTACTACCCTACATACCCTGGGGCTTCTCTTGCGTTGGTATGGACATGTATACGATACTTCCTCAAGAGGGCAATGCTGAGTAACAAGTCATGGTGCCCACGGAACAGGCTATCTTATTGTGCTTGATCTGAAACAGATTGAAACGCAACTCGATTTCGCGGCAGTGGAATGTAAGACCACTGAATGGAAGTCGTCCCCTTCATGGGGAATATGACTTGTCGAGAGAAAACTGTGGCAAGAGGCAGTTTCCGCAAGTCTGCCACAACTTTTGACAACTTGCTTTACCAGAGAGCCACTCTGATTAAATATGCCGCCTTCCACAGAGTGACAGTGAGTGAAGCCTGGCAGCATGTTTTAAATCGGGCCCTGCAACTGTGGGTTGTTTAATCAAGGTGCCCAGGACAGGTAACAACATACAGATGGATATAATTATGGAGTACTGTGCATAAGTCTTAGTCCACCAGCAGCAGCTTTGTTGTTTTTCTGTCACTTTTGTGATCGTTGGCGTTCAGATTGAAAAGATGTGACTAAAAGTCAGTCTTCTACTATATGATCAACCTGTCAGTGAGTTGAACTTGTGCAACATGTGTATGTAATGCTCCAACATGTCTGGAGTAAACCAGGTATAATAGACCTTTTTCACAGCAGCTATTTGTTGGCATGAAATAGTAGGAGAAACACAGGTTTGACCAATAACATTAGGGTTCCATTCCAGGTTTTAAAGAGCCATGGTTGTGTTATTGTTCAAGTGGAAATGTAGCTCACACTGAATATTTGATATTATACAAGCATTTTTGTTGTTTGCTGTTTTCAAACTGCATATGTGTATTTCCATATTTTCAGGATGTGTTCCAATAAAGTGATTGAGAAATAATTGTACAGGATGGTCATTATAGCATTGCTACAACAACAAGTCCAATGGTGGCCTAAGACTTATGCTCAGTACTGTATGTAGAATCTTTCCTGACTGATTGGACTACTGACTCTATACTGCCCTGCTCTCTATGTCTGTTTCCATCTTTTGCATAGAGTATAATGACGCTTTTCCACTACAGAGTTCCAGCATGGCTCGACTTTACTCAGTTTGGTATCCTTTTCCATTACTATAGATTCTTCTCAACGTGGCGGGGTCAAATCATGACTGCACAAAACTACCATGACCTAGTTTTATCCGCGACACAAAGACACAAACTAGTGACAGTAAAAGCAGTTGTTTTCTTTGCAGTGAATCGTTTTCCTCAGTTTTCTAAACAGAACGGTTCAGTACTTCCTGCATGAGCGGAGCACAGACTCCGTCTGACACAGTCACTGAAGTGAAATCTGGCTGAACGGCTTGTGATTGGGCTCACCATCTCCATCTTTCAGCAGTGCTGTCGCTAAATACACCAGATTAACGCATGTTTTCAGGATTTTCAAGTCTTTTTAACTCATCTACAGTTCAACATTGTTCACTTTCATTCTTGTGTCGGACGTCGCGCTCGTGACTCTTCTAGTGACGACGCTCTCTGACCAATGTGTGGCCGGCAGTCTGTCCACGTCACATTTTAGTATCGGCTCAGGTCGACTGGAACCTCGACAGAGCAGGTGCTAAAAAAGAACCAGGTACCAGGTTCTATCAAAAAAATAATAAAAATGAGAAAGAGAAGAGCTGAGCCGTGCTGGAACTGTATAGTTGAAAAGTGCCATAAATGAGCCTTTGGTCACGAGAAAATAACCGTCACTGTTGTACCTTTCATTGAGTAAATCCAGTCCCATGACTGGGCCGTGCCCCATGCCCATGCCGGGCGCCATCATGGCTTGGTAAGACGGGTAGTAAGGCATCCCCTCCTCCTCTGCGTTGTAGAAGCAGTCGATGATCTGTGAGTCTGCGTAGAGGCAGCGAAACTCCCGGTCGAAGCTGTCGGTGATTCGTCCTGAGAAATGCATCACCATGTTGCTGTGCACCTGAGCCGAGAGCCAGGTGAAACTGGAGAGGGGACACCAAACAGAGGCGGACATGTTATTGAGTGTGTGAAACCAGTGAGACGTACAGTGGGTGAACTGGGAGGTTACAATACAACAGAGCGTTAGGGATATTTAAAGGGATAGTTCACAGCATGCTGTGCACACACACTGTGTCGAGAACCAGCATGAGAAAGGCCATAAGGTAAGCACGTCTCAGCAGAAACATGGCGGTCAGCAGGAACACAAGACTCGCCTAATAAAATCTACACCAGCTTGAGTGTAAACTGTTCAAATTGGAAACTGGATTTTGAGTCACTTTTTAAAAATACACCTGCACCAAAGTCCATAGAGAAAATCAGTGATTTTAGCTCACAGGGACACAGGAGCTGCTGGTCTACTGCTGCCTCGTGTGGTCACTGTGTGTCACTGAGGTAAATCTGAACAAAGAATTTCAAACACAGAATTGACAAAATAAGACATTTGAACTTAGTGATGGAGGCAGCAGTGGATCAACAACTCATGTGTGCTGTGATGTAAACTCATTGATTTTCTCTATGGACTTTGGTGTGGGACAGTGATCAGTTTACAAAGTAACTCATAGTGCAATCTGGGATATTCTCCAATATTTTAAGATTATGGCTGTCAATTAATCCTGCCAAGTGACAGCCTTTTATACCTGGGAACCAAAGATTGTCAACCACTCACTCTCCCACACCAAAGTCCATAGAGAAAATCAGCTCATTTAAGCTCACAGGGACACAGGAGCTGCTGGTCTACTGCTGCCTCGTGTGGTCACTTTGTGTCACTGAGGTAAATCTAAATGAAGGATTTAAACACCAAATTTTAAAAAATAAGAGATTTGAACTTAGTGATGGAGGCAGCAGTGGACCAGCAACTGCAACAGCCAACTGCATAGTGTGATGTTAAAATTGCTGATTTTCCCTATGGACTTTGGTGTGGGTAAGTGAGTAATTTATAAAGCAACACAAACTTCAGTTGCCCATTGTAAAAGTGCTTGTAAAATCTGCTTTATTTTGTTTCCCCATTGGCAGCAGTATTTTCCCTGGTCTTAGTAAAGGGGGCACACAGTAACCCTTAAAAAATGGTGTTTGTTAAAATGTGCTTCATTAGGTTTCTACAGTTCCACCTCATAACGTATGTGTGTTTATCATTGTATGCACGTTATCACAATGGAAACATCACCATGAGCAGAAAAATTAAAGATTTCAAAACAGAACATTATCCTTGGACATAATGACATAATGACTCCACCTTCAGCTGATAAACCTGGAGATCAGCATCAGCTGTTTCCTGGACTTTGATGAGACTGTAGTGACTCATGAGCTTCTCGACCGGCAGCCAATGTAATAAATACTACCCAACAAACAAGCAACTGGTAGAAGAATGTAGCATACACTGTCTGCCCCCCCCCCCAAAAGTCACTTTCTATAATATCTGGTTTATTGTCTACTGTACAAACCTGCAGGTGGCAGTGTTATGATCTGGAGTAGCCTCATTTTTCTGCATTCCATTTACAACAGAAACAGCGTAGCTACATGTCTACGTGTAAAAATTACACGGTACTATGTGCACGACTGATTTACTGTGAAACAAATACGACAAAAGTGATAATAGTGGTAAAATTGGCAGTGTTTGTACGATGGCAGCCATTTCGTAATCCCATTTCAGGGGTTGGTGAGGTTGCGTCATGTTTGACCGATGGAAATTCTTGTTAAGTGGCGCATTCCATTTATGGTCAGAACTCAGAATTTCTGAGGGCTGAGGCTTGTCACCTGTTACTGCAAACCCTTTTCGTTTGTTCTGTGTGTTAATTAAGTGGGACTACTTCCTGATAGCTCTAACGTTTAACAACAGTTGTGAACTGGAACAAAAAATAACATAAAAATGTCTATTTTATTTTAGAAAGGTAATGACTGGAGGCTATTATTTATTCTCAAGGGTTAGAGCAAAACGTTTATATTAGAAGTAGTAGAATGCTCTTATTTTGATAGCCAGGTTGACAGAGAGTGATTAAGTGACTGTCATGTACAGAGAAAATTAAGTACATTACTAAAACAAAATCTGACAAAATAACAACTACTAATACATAACATAAAAAAGGTGTTTTATTTTCTAAGAATTACTACTAAATTGAAAGAACACAAAAATTTCTATTTAATTTACAAGTATTACTATTAAAATGGAACACACCCTTTTTTTATTTAAAAAAACCTGAACAGGTTTCAACAGGAAGTTGTCATACTTTGCAAATGCGCAGTTTCTGGGACAAATTGGGTCGTGACACCCCCGATCTCAGAAAGTTCTGACTACAAATGGAACGCACCATTAGAGCAGCGTCACTGGAGTTTTTATTTTTTTAATTCTATTTTGTAAATAAAGTGAAGCATCATATTTCCAAATCAAAACATGACATCATCGCCAAACCTGGTTAGACACAGCAGTCCACATATTCAAAGACACTTCAAAGTTCAACTTCTTACAAACCATAAGAATAAAAAAGAGGTTCAGAGGTCAGCAGGTGTTTGACAGACTTTATCAACATGTCACTGCAGATTATTGGATTAGACTGAGCTGTAATAAAGATAAAAGATTAAAGACCTGAAGGTGAACCATGACTTTGCATCAGATTTCCTGTTAAACAACAAATGAACGACCCACTTGCTGAGCCACTTTCACACCGACAGGCCACACTGTGACATTTTAAACCTTCTTGTGAAAAGGCATTTGAATGTTGTCCAAACAACAATGGTCTAAAAATGCAGTTCGTGCAAATGTCATTCCATATCGCGGCGAGCCGAGCACACCTGCGAGGAAAACAAAGGAGACGGGACGAGACGCACGGCTGCTCAAACAGGAAGAACTTTACCAACTTTGTGATTGTGGCTTTAAAATCGCAGATAAAGGAGACGCCGGTCCGACGTCACCTCAGGCTGCGTCTTTATCAAACGTACTCGTTCAACACTCGTTCGCCTCATCTGACGAGTCATAAAGAAAGTCCCTGCAACCCTCCGGGACTTTTTATCAACATGGAATCTTTCATCTCTTTTCAGTCAAAAAATATAAACAAAAACCATTGAGTGCGAGTGTTTTATGAGACGGGGTGAGTGCGGTTTGAAAAACCTGCCCGACAACTTTCCTCTGCTGCCATGAGCCAATGAGCCACTCACCGCTCAGAAATGTTGGACACATTCCCCTGAAGACACAACGGATCAAAGGACGCCTCCCCCGCACAAGCCGTTAACCATGAGGTTAAAGCTCATTACCATTTATACTTTAACTCGTAAACATATAAATGTGGGCCATAGTTTCCATGGACCGCCGTATTTGATCGACTAAAACGTAATGTAAACTGTAAAATGTGTATTTTATTTTATGAGAATTACAATTAAAATTAGAGGTAACACAAAAATGTGCATTTTATTTTCAAAGAAATGTTGAAATGAGTTTTTCCATACTTGATGTGAGGGTCTAAGGATTAGAGGGTGTCACTTGCTGCACAGATGTATATGTATATATATATACGTGCACTCTACACTCCACAGTGTTTTATTGTTTTGTCTGTCTTTTAGGAAGTATTTTTCAGTAGTTTATTATTTAACTCTAATATACAGCACTTTGTTTCAGCTGTTGTTTTTAAAATGCTTTATGAATAAAGTTGGATTGGATTGGACAACATGAAATAAAAATGTGTATTTTATTTTAGAAGAATAACTACTGAAACAAAACGACCTAAAAATGTGTATTTTATTTTACTACAATTTGTGGGACTTTTGATAAAATTGATAAAGAGATATTTGGTAACTTGTAGAGTTGTACAATGCTGGATTTTTGACAATATATCATGGGTGTCTGGGCTGCTAGTTACCTTGTTTTGGCTAACAGTATTTTGTTAAGGCTAACCTTGCTTTGTTGAGGCTCTTTTTTGCTGATTTAGGCTAAAGTTATAACATTAATTTGTTAAATCTAAACTTACCTTGTCTGGGCTAACATTAGTTAAGGCTGAACCTTACTTTGTTTAGGCTCTTTTTCCACTTACATAGGCTAAAGTTAGCTTGTTGGGCTAACTTTATTTTGTCCTATGTCCAGGAAGTTCAGCCTAAGTAACATTAGCTCATTTAGGTTAAACACTATGTAGTTCAGACTGAAGTTCCTGTTCCTGTTCAGGCCACGATTATCTTGTTCAATCCACATTTTCTGCAAAAACATTTATTTGTGCTAATGTAGCATCATTAACTCAATACTACCTCAATGATACGGTGCATAAGTCTTTTTAACAAACTGATTCTAATGATTCAGTACAAAGAACTGACTAGCGTGTGCGTGTGTGAGACACCAAACCGGGTAGAGTCAAGCCGAGTCGTGCTAAAAGTGAGAAAGTGCAGTGTCACATGGTTACAGTGGTGTGAAGTGTCGGGTCTTATAAGTGAGAGCGGCTTCACTTTCACTCAGAGTTTTGATGTAGCTCACGTTTCGCACGGATTCTTTTTAGTGCGACACAAAGCGGACTTTGGCTAACGTGCGTCTGTACAGAACGGCAGACGCCGGGACCGAAAACAGTGAATACAGCGAAAATGAGGAAACGCAGCAAAGCGAAAGTAACAGGAGGAAGAGGATAAAAGTATGTTTTATCCGATTACTCGATGAATCGATGGAATATACGATAGAATACTCGACTACCAAAATATTCGATAGCTGTGGCCCTAGATGATGATGACAGCAGGAAGAAGGACGGTGACAAAAAAAAAACAACAACCGAGAAGCCACAGTCATTATCAGCTGTGTCTCTGTCTGTGTGACACAAAAATCCCCCAGTGATTTACATCAGCAGCTTCACTGGTACATCACGCACACGTGCACACATGCACAAGTTTGTGCTTCTATCATAGTGAGGACCCTCATAGACATAATACATTCTCTAGCCCCTTACCCTAACCTTAACCATCAAAACTAGATGCCTAACCCTAACCCTAACCTAAACCCAATTCTAACCCTAATCCTAAAACCAAGTCTTAACCCTGACAAAGCTCTTTTAAGGGGTGAAAAAATTTTGTCAAAATGTCCTCATTCTGTAGGTGTTAATATGATCCTCACTCTGCAGCAAGTACAAGAATAAACACACACACAACGTGTCTAACCCTAACCCTAACCTAAACCCAATTCCAACCCTAACCCTAAAACCAAGTCTTAACCCTGACAAAGCTCTTTTAAGGGGTGAAAAAATTTTGTCAAAATGTCCTCATTCTGTAGGTGTTAATATGATCCTCACTCTGCAGCAAGTACAAGAATATACACACACACAACGTGTCTAACCCTAACCCTAACCTAAACCCAATTCTAACCCTAATCCTAAAACCAAGTCTTAACCCTGACAAAGCTCTTTTAAGGGGTGAAAAAATTTTGTCAAAATGTCCTCATTCTGTAGGTGTTAATATGATCCTCACTCTGCAGCAAGTACAAGAATATACACACACACAACGTGTCTAACCCTAACCCTAACCTAAACCCAATTCTAACCCTAACTCTAAAACCAGGTCCTAACCCTGAAAAAGCCCTTTAAAGAAGTGAGGACCAGACAAAATGTCCTCACTTTGTTAAAATGTCCTCACTTTGTAGGTGTTTATACAATTTTTGGTCCTCGCTCTGCAGCAAGTACAATAACACACACACACACACACACACACAACGTCCCTGTGGAAATGAGGTGCAAACAGAAAAACAAAATGGAGCCAAGTCTGAGTCAGTGACGAAGGAAGTGTTCCTAAAGAGCCTTCAGTGTCGCAGCTGTAACTCTCACCACACCGAGTTCCCGTCGAATGACAAAGTCATTGTTTACAGAGAGATGCTTTTGTTTTTTAGTCTCATTTGAAGATAAGCACAAACGGAAAACAAGGCTGTCAGTGTGATTTTAGCCACATAATGAAATCTGATACACAGTAGACAGTAAATGAGGGAGCGTTACTGTCAGCAAATGACAGACTCATCTCTCACAGCGTCACAGTGTCGGTCTATCAGTCTTTATCTACATTTCTTTCATATGTTCCATCCAGGGTTTCAACACCTCGGTCGACATCAACATTCAAGGACTTTTCAAGGACTTTTCAGGACCAATTCCCTCAAAGGACAACAACTTTTATTGATTTGCAGGACGCTCTGCATGTGGACAAGTGCTTGTCCTTGGGATCTTGGTCAAAGTCAGTCTTTGTCATTTGGGATCATCTTGGATTATCTTGGAATTTTCATTTTTTAGGCATCACATCATTTGCTCTCTCTCACTTAACTTTACTCGCGCGTTGTTCTTCATGGAATCTCACGTCGACGTCAAAGAGAGACAGTGGACAGTGTCCACAGCATCACTAGTAATTAGGACTCAGAAACAGTAGGTGGCGTCGTAACAAACAAGGGAGACATTTACCTAAATATCAACTCAACTTTTTTCTTGTTCAAAATTCAAGCACATTCAATGATCTAACCATGACTATTTATTTCAAAACTTTCAAGGGCCTTGAATTTTTTTGCAAATTTACAAACTTTCAAGGATTTCAATGACCCATGTCTATTTAGGGTGATTTTCAAAAACTTTCAAGGGCCTTCAGTTTTTTTTTTCAAATTCACAAACTTGTAAGGATTTCAACGACCCGTGAGAACCCTGTTTTTTTTCCTCCAATGGCATAAATTGTCCCCACAACAAGACAATTAACAATGACTAAACTGTTAAATCAGGATAAAAATCCTACTTTACTTCCATTTTAATGAAAAATGACCAACACGAGGGAAAAAAAACTTTATATTTAAAATTTTGACATAAAAATGTTAAAAGAAAGGTGTGTGTGTGTTTGTTTTTCTCCTAACCTGTATGACCCCGCGATGACCTCTTCACAGTCGATGATCATAAACTTCTCCAGCACCTGACCGCTGAACTTCTTGCCACTCTTTGTGCAGTAGGTGTCGCCGCACACACTGCGGATACGCATGTTCTGCACAGAAACACAACCATAATGTGAGTGTGTGAACAGACTTAGGTCCTCACAACAACAGTAAAACCTGGATCCCACACACACACACACACACAAACAGGAAACACCAATCTCTACTAGCATGTAAAATAAATAAATACACAAAAATATTGCAATATTTCGTGGCGTGAAAGTGTGATTTTTTTTTCTTTTTTTCTGACAGTAAGTTTTTGTTGTATTTTAGCCTCCGACCACTAGTTGGCAGCAGTCTCCTCGTGACTCTCTGCCCGTACTTCCTGTCCTCTCACTGGACAAATGAAACGGTATATTGTTCGCTGTTATTTTTATTTGTGAGAGCAGAAAACTCAAGAAAAGAAAAGACACATAACATTTTTCACAGCTAACACTATCGCAATTTATTTTCACCGCTGAATCGTGGTACGTACTGGGGTGGGGAAAAAAGTGAAATATATATTATATTATATTATATATAATATATAGATATATTGGTTTTAGCATATAATTACTTAATGTTAGCAATAAACATTACATTTTTTATGGATTAATATTATCATGGTATTTTGCAATATCATGATAATATCGTACTGTGACAGTTATTGTGGTAATATTGCAGATTAAATGTTGTGATAATATCGTGACTTAATTGTCATGAAAATATCTTATCGCAACTTAAATATCGTGATAATATTGTATTTTGACTTAATATCGTATTGTGATTAATTACCGTGAAAATATATCATATCTCTATATCATATCATATTGTGACTTAACATGACAATGTCTTATCGCAACTTAAATAATGTGATAATATCGTATTGTGAATTATCGGAATAATATCTCAACTTAAGTATTGTATAATAATATCGTATCATGACTTAATTATTATGATAATATTGTATCGTGGTGTCCCGGTTCGTACTGTATCACCAGATTCATGCTAACCTGTATGCTTTTGTTACAATGTCATAACAGAAGCTTTGCTAAAAAACAAATTGTCGTAATTAGCACGTCGAAGTAAAAAAAAAATAAAGAAGTTAAAAAAATGTCCTGCGACACTGTGTTCACAAGAGTGTGACGAACGAGACGGACAACCGTCTCATTTTCCAGTATCACAGTCGCGGCCTTTAGCCTCTGTGCTAAAGCTAACACGCTAGCGCTCGGGTGGCGTCCCCCAAACTCACGCTGAGGTGCGAGTTCTGGATGTCGAGCGCCGAGCACATGTCAGTGAAGTAGCCGAGCTTCTTCTCGTCCAGCAGGATGTAGACGGGGACGCGGCGCTTGTTGGACGCCTCCATGAGGTCACAGAGCAGGTCCACGTCGGTGAACACGTCCATGACCAACGCGATGACCTGGAGGGACGACACAAGACAGACAGACAGACAGACAGACAGACAGACAGACAGACAGAGACACCGTCAAAGACATGGGACCACACTGTCCCGTCTCACCTCATGAGACAATGAAGACAGAAAAATGAGTCCACTGGATTCCTGATCAATCTGTTGTTGCAGATTTTTCGTCTTTGTTTTACAAAAACAGAAGAGAAATGACTGTTTTCATGATTATTATTGTTAAAGAAACAACCATAAACCTAAAAACATGAGTGAGTCATTTGTTGTCACTGGAAATAATCTTCAGTCTCGAGATTGTTCGTCAAATCTTATCAACATATACTTGTATACATCATTCAATATCGATATACATCACAAGGTAAATTAAATCAATTTTTCTGTAGGATTGAGCCTTATGTCTTATATATAATATCCCGATATAAGTGATTTATGTGGATATAACTGTCATTATTACCTTCCATTTGACAAAATACCTGCTTTATTTAAATCGAGGACATTTAAATGTGTGAAACAATCACTTGGACTACATACAGTACTGTGCATAAGTCTTAGGCCACCATTAGACTTGTTGTTGTAGCAATGCTATAATGACCATCCTGTACAATTATTTCTCAATCACTTTATTGGAACACATCCTGAAAATATGGAGAAACACATATGCAGTTTGAAAATAACATCTTTTTCAACAAAAATGCTTGTATAATATCAAATATTGAGTGTGAGCTACATTTCCACTTGAACAATAACACAACCATGGCTCTTTAAAACCTGGAATGGAACCCTAATGTTATTGGTCAAACCTGTGTTTCTCCTACTATTTCATGGCAACAA
>JAFBJR010000169.1:19124-32001 GCA_016785285.1 Brachirus orientalis | reverse complement strand
AAACAACAACAGAGAGACAAACAACAACAAGAGAGAGACAAACAACAACAGAGAGACAAACAACAACAAGAGAGAGACAAACAACAACAGAGAGACAAACAACAACAAGAGAGAGACAAACAACAACAGAGAGACAAACAACAACAAGAGAGAGACAAACAACAACAGAGAGACAAACAACAACAAGAGAGAGACAAACAACAACAGAGAGACAAACAACAACAAGAGAGAGACAAACAACAACAAGAGAGGACAAAACAACAACAGAGAGACAAACACAACAACAGAGAGACAAAACAACAACAAGAGAGAGACAAACAACAACAGAGAGACAAAACAACAACAGAGAGACAAAACAACAACAGAGAGACAAAACAACAACAAGAGAGACAAACAACAACAGAGAGACAAACAACAACAGAGAGACAAAACAACAACAGAGAGACAAACAACAACAGAGAGACAAAACAACAACAGGGACAAAACAACAACAGAGAGACAAAACAACAACAGAGAGACAAAACAACAACAGAGACAAAAACAACAACAGAGAGACAAAACAACAACAGAGAGACAAACAACAACAGAGAGACAAAACAACAACAGAGAGACAAACAACAACAGAGAGACAAACAACAACAGAGAGACAAAAAACAACAGAGAGACAAAACAACAACAGAGAGACAAACAACAACAGAGAGACAAACAACAACAGAGAGACAAACAACAACAGAGAGACAAAAAAACAACAGAGAGACAAACAACAACAGAGAGACAAACACAACAACAGAGAGACAAAAAACAAACAACAGAGACAAACAACAACAATGAAGACACTCAACAACCATAAAAACTCATCGACTTCCATTCTGCACAAACAACACAAACAAGGACAATGAAGACAGAGACAAAAGCACAAAGACACACAGTTCAACTGTGGTCAGCCAAAGCTCTGGATCAGACAAGTCGTGTCCACACCTTTGTTCACACACGTGTTTATACACAAACCAAAGGGAATCAAACACACGACGTCTTGGACGCGGCTGTATTTCTGCCCACTGTGTTCTGTCTTTACATCATACATGGACTTTACAGTTCCACACGCTACTATGCATGTTCAACTCTTCATCAGCACGTTACTGATGTGACACGGAACTTTTTCTCCATAATGGACCGTCTCCTCTCACATTATAAACCAGGGCCGTCAAACTCCTTTCCACCGAGGGCCCCATCAGCATAATGGTTGCCCTCAAAGGGCCAGATGTAACTAGAAGACAGTGTAAATGTAGCTAAATGTAAAACATGTTAATGTTGGACTTTCTCCACCGCATCAAAAATGTTCCATCCCGTTGCGGTGCCATGCGTGGCAGCCACGTCCGACAGCATCAGTGACGGAAAGGTCCGCCTTCTCGCCGAGAGCTAATGAAAAAGCTACGTAGCTGCGTGTCTCTTCAGCCGGCTGTGTCGCTCGAGGTTTCCTGGTGGTTCCTTAACTCGGTCCATGATGGTGTTTCTTGATAAACTGGCGCTGTTAAAAGTCTGTATCTGGTCGGGACACACCTGCTCACTGAAAAAATGCACCCTCTGAAAAAGACTTTTTCAATAAAGCTAGCTTTCACCAACGCATTGTTTTTGGTTAGGATTTCTTGAACACATCCTGCTGCGGTCGCAGTTTTTCTTGAAGGCTCCCTTTGGCATACTTAGCTCCGTGTTTGGTGTCAAAACGCCGGCGTAGATTGTACACTTTGACAAGCGCCACTGCCTCATAACACAAAACACATACGGGTTTTTCACAACCATGTATTCGCCTTCCCATCTTTCTTCAAACAGCCTTCCGTCTGCATCAATTTTTTCTCTTCCCGGACATCTTGGGGTCATTGTTTGTATTTCTCAATTCCACTTATTCGGAAAATCGCATTGGTGTGGAAACACTGCCATCTAGTGGCGGGATGCTGTAACTTCGTGGGTAACATAATCAGCATGCATTATGGGAACTGTAGTTTATGGTCAATGCACCCTTTTGACTTATTTGCTATAAGACAATCAGACCTTCACGGGCCACATAAAATGACGTGGCGGGCCACATTTGGCCTGCGGGCCTTGAGTTTGACACACATGTTATAAACATTTGTAAGTAATTATCAAAGTTACTAAAGTCTGACTTCATCTGTGTTTCTGTTCTTTTTTTTGTCTATTTCATTTCTCAGTGTGTTTTTACATTTTTAGTGGACTTCTTTAAAAAAAAATATATATACTTAGTTATATTTAAACTGCCGTTTTTGGTTATTTACTGTGTCATGTGTGTTTGTGTACTGAACATATACATGTATGTACTGTATAACACACTTACATGCACATACACGTACACACAGAACTAAAATAGGAATGTGAATCAGAAAATACGGACAGAAAAATCACCTGAAATTATTATGGATCAAGTAAAAGTAATATTAGAAAGAAAAGTGATGTTAGAGCTGCTCAGTGTATGTGTACGTTGCATATATTATAAGTTGTACACGCTACATCAGTAACATTAACACTTTAATTTATTATATGACATGAACGTAATACATTGTGTGTGTGTGTGTGTATATATACAGCATATATATGTTATGGGTAGGTTGTATACATAATGACTATGTGTTATATGAAATGTAATATGTTGTTATGTTGTGCATACTATGTAAACATGTTATAAGTTGTGCATATATAACATAGTATGTATGTTGTTTTATCTTAATAAATCAATCAGCAAGTCAAGGATTATCTCTATGAAAAGTACTATACATATGTTGTGTTTGTATATACGTGTACATATATGTGTTACATGCTACATGTATGTATAGTATGTTGTATATATGTTGTATGTTATGAATAGATTCTAAATATATCTAGTAAATATGTGTTGTTGAATGTAATATATTGTGTGTAAATGTATATATATATAATTACTTTGACAGTGAGTGGCGTCTGCTGCACCTGCTGATGACGTCACAGCTTCCTCTTGCCCTCATTAATATTAGTTATCGATGAGTTCCGGAAGTTGTTCTTACCTTCTTGGCTTTATTGATCAGTGATCTGATCAGGTCTTTGACGTTATGAGACTTGTCCCTCTGGAAGTAAATCTGGGTCTCGGACGGTCCGTATCTGCTCGGGTTCTCCGGCCAGCCGAGCTCCAGCATCGGCGGCTCCTCGTCGGACATCATGGGGAAGTAAGTCCCGGAGGTGAGCTCGGACACGGCGTCTCCGTCGCCGAAGTCCCGCTCACCTGCGGCTCCGGTGCCGTTGCTGTCGGAGCCGCAGGACTTGGCGGAGTACTGGCAGATGTAGCGGATCTCCGGCGGGGAGAGGAAGTTGACCTCCCGCTCCTCGGCCAGAACCCTCCGGTACTCCTTCTCTCCGTGCTCCAGCAGCGCGTCCGTGGCCAGACGCGCCGCCTCGTTGTGGCTCAGCTCCAGCGTGGATCCCTGTCGCCACGGGTTCTTCACCTCCTCCAGCCGGGAGGCGAGCTTCCCCAGCGGCTTCCTGCCGTTGGAGCTCGGCCGAAGGCCCTCCGAGCTGATCATGGTTTGGCTCTGTTCGGGTAAAATCCTCCAGAGAGAGTCCCAGTCCCGGTTCCGGTCCCGCGGAAGAGTTTGAAGAATTTAAAAACTGCTCTGGTGTCGAACAAACATTGTAACAAACGCAGGATAGAAAAACAGAAGAAGAATTAAGTGAAGATCAATAATTCACCGACGAGTTCGACCGAACTTTAACACACACACACACACACAGAGAGAGACACGCGCGGATCCGGGTTCAGATAATCCGGATCAGAGCTGAAATGGTCCTCGCTTCTCTAATTCCCGTCATGTCAGACAGAACCTGCAGCTCCTCTGTCTGTGTGTCTGTCTGTGTGTGTGTGTCTGTGTGTGTGCGCGCGCGTGCGCGTGCGCGGCTCACCTGTTGCTCCATGCTCTGTCATTGGTCGCCGACATACACAGGCCCCTCCCCCTCCCTACATTCCCTCTTCCCTTCCCTGCGTTGTCAAGTCAACCAGTCCCAGAGCACCACAAGGAGCTTCCGGCAAAGGATTTCAAAATAAAATACCCCAATGGGGAAACAGGTGATCCAGATCCAGGAAACTGTTGTGTTATCATTGAATTCTCCATTTATATTATATTTTAGTGATTATCTGACTCTGGCCCTTTAAATTACTATAAATAAGATTAAAAAAAAGCACAAAACATAAAACACATTAAAAGACAAATATAAAAACACATTTTACTTCAAATAGAAATTTAAATACATTATCAACATTGGCAATTAATAAATAACCAATAGCTAGGACACAAGGTGGAGTCACAGCCTGGACATCATAAGTCAACACCAACCAGAATATAGAATAATGATCTGAAATGAACTGAATGCTTTTATTCTGAAGGGCCCGTTTGGAGCTGTCTTTTTGTCGTTCAACCACAATGTAACATTCAACGGGACTTCTGTAAGACACAACAACAAAGATATAAAACAGCAAAACAAACAAACAAAAAGACAACAAAACATCAAAAACAAAGAGATAAAACAACAACATAAAATAACAATAATGACAGAAAACAAGAAAACAAAAAAGGACAACAACAAAACATCAAAAACAAAGAGATAAAATAACAAAAACAGACAAAATAAAGACATAAAAAGATCAGTTATGTTAATGTTAAACTTTCCACTTAAACTGAAGCAACAAATTTCAACACAGAGAAACAATGATTCAACAGACTTTTTATTCATTTTTAAACATTTGAATTTTTATTTGTATATATATATATATATATATATATATATATATATATATATAATCTCACTGGTAAGTTTCCATGAGTCACATAGTCAGTTTTTTCCCCAGTTTATTTTGTTTTCCATTATTTGTTACAGTTCTTTGGGGAAACACACACGTGTGACTCATCAGTGTCTAATATGTACAGCGTGATCACATGATCACATGATCACATGACGTGTGAAATGGAAAACTCACACACACTTCAGAGCAACAGAGACTCTATGTGCTACATACTGTATATATTATATATTATATATACACATATATATATATATATATCAGCTTTTCTGCTGATCTATAAATCATCTGTAAGTCAAACAGGTTTATTGATGAGACCTCACACGTCACAGCGCCCCCTGCAGGTCAAAGGAAAACAGCACTAGACTTTTGTAATCAGTGATAAACATCCGCGAGCAGCGAGTGTGAAGTGACTTCATGTTGACTCTGTCGGGTGAGGCGTCGCAGCTCACACTCTGTAAGCAGACGAAAGCCCCGCCTCCTGCCGCCATGTTTCTTCATACATGAGGAGGTGGGCGGAGCCACACCGGCCCAGCAGGTTACCACAACATTATCTGCAGTTTGATAAGGAACAGCAGTCAAACCTTCGGCTGGCGCTCCGCCCGCAGTTTAAATGTAGGCCACAGACTGTAACCATTTATGTTAATGGTGTTTAAACAAAGCATGGAACCTCTTCACTGAATATTTGTGTCACAGTTACCGGAACTCTTTCACCTGTTTCATTCTTTATCAGGTTTTTTATTAAAGTGGGGCTGATTTGTTTTTAAACTACACTATGCTCAAGCAAAAAAAAAAAAAAAAAAAAAAAAAAAACATAATGCAGTGGTGACCTTTGACCCTGCTGCCCTATGTCTGAGTCTGAGTTGAGTTCACGAAAGTAAACAGCCTATTCAATTTCTGGAGGGTAAACATAGCCGAGCACAAGGAAAACAGCCTACCAAATGTCATACATGCAAATATAATCTATACGTGTCCATACATGAAAAGTTTCACATGGGAATTCCACGCAGGAAAACATATCCTATCAAATTCAATGCGTTACAATCAAACCTACAAAAAAAACTTAGCCTCCTCAAGTCTGAGTATAACCATAGCAAAGCCAGTGTCATTCCTGAGAATAGCCTACTAAATTTTGTGTGAAAATATTCTACAAAGGTTTATACATAAAATATATCCTAGCAAATTTTATGCATGAAAACATATTCTAATACATTTTATTTGTGAAATGTAGCCTGCAAATGTGATGCATGACACATTCCTTACCAAATTTCATGACTGAGAACATATCCTGCCAGATTTTGTGTGAAATATAGCCTACAAAATGTTGTGTGAAAACATTCTCTCTTGCATTATAATTATAAATATGTATATAATAGGTATATTGTGATAGATATATACCTGTTAATTTGTATAACAAAACCACTAATATCCGTGTACCGCTTAATGTATATATTAATCCATATATCTGTTAATTGGTGCCATATTACTTTTAGTTTAAACATATTTATTTATTTGTTTGTGCTACTTATCTATATTATAACTGACATATACGAAATAGATCTATATACATAGAACATAATTAATAATAACATCTGCTATAATATAACATATCTATATATAACATATCTCCCTTATAACTTAAGGGAGGGTCTGTTTGGGTTTTTCATTATATTCGGGAGTGTGATGCTATCCTTTCTCTCTCTCTCTTTTGTGTTCAATCTTCTCGGTGCTGTGTTCCTGCTGGAGTTCTAATTTCCCAGCGGGAACCTCCCAAGGGATTAATAAAGTTCTCTGAATCTGAATTCTACAAAATCATATGGTTGAAATCATATCCTACCAAGTTCTATGTGTGAAATATAGCCTAGAAAATGTTATATGTGAAAACATTCCACATAAGTTTATGCATGAAACATCCTACCAGGTTTTATGATTAAAAAAAACATCCTCACCAATTTTATTTTTTAAAAACATAGCTAAACTGTACATAACTAAATAGTGTGAGGTGAGTCCCCCGTCACTGTGACGTCACCTCAGTGAGTCATCGTAAACATCCGGCAAAGTAAGAAAACTCCCGGGTGACAACATAGATACTGAGTGTACGCTGGAAACCAGTGAGTCACAACTGTAGTTTTTGTAGTTTGAAGGTTTGGTGGAGGAGGAGGGACAGGAAGTTAAACTCCTGATACTATGAAGGAGGTGAAAATAAAAAAGCAAGTGCGGGCAGGTAAATGTTAGAGCAGCAGCAGCAGCAGCAGCAGAAGTTGAACAACTGGTTTTCAACTTCACATCCAGCAATAAAACCTGTGAAACTGAGATCACCTACTGTCAACTCAGCACTTTTCCAAACAACATCATACTGGTCTGTTCTGTTCTGAGCACAACAAGAGACTCTTAACCACCAGGAAAACCAGCAGCAGCGACACTGACTCCAGTTCACACAGATACGACCATCAGACGGTCCTGGAACTGGGAGTGGCGTCACTGCATTCCAGTCGAGAAGTCGGAAATGCAAGCGTTTCTCGACAACACAGATTTTTATAGTTTCTCACAAGCGGCCAAAGACTGGCTCCTTGACCACCAGTCCTGCTCACGCTAATAGTACCAGACGGGTATTTGGCCATCAGATGGTACCCTGCTACTAGTACTACCACTACACTGTGTGTCTTCTAGGTCTTTTATAGGTTTTGGACAAACTGTTGCACCTTATAACATTGTACTTTAAGATCAGATCACTTTGCACTTTATAATCTGCATTTTATGCATATTACTGTTGTATGTGTAAATTGGCTTTTGTTTTTATTTGCTGTTTAATTATTTTTAACTATGGGCTGTAATTTTGAATTGTGAGGACTACAGATGGAAATTAGCATTGTGCTAAATCTGGTGCAGCCATCTTTAATGTAACTGCACATTGTCCAATAAATAAATAAACTAAACTAAGCTTATGTTGTTAGCAATACCGGCCGATGACGACGTTGTACGTGGTATTTTGTGCACACAAACAACTGAGACAAAATTAACCTATGATTAAAAAATAAACAGGACTACTGTATGTGTCCGACATCAGCCATCTTGGAATCCTAACTCGGGCTACGTAGGGTTGTTCTAAGTAAGTGACCTCAACGATGAATGGAACGCACCATGACAGTCTGGGGGGTGGGTTCAGGGAGAATCCATCCAGCAGCAATGAGTTTCTCCAGCAGCCAGACTCTGACAAAATGAATATTTCTGTGTGTGAACACACTGAGTTCTACGACATGAGTTTCCTATGTGTACAAGACAAAAAGAAAAAGACGAGAACGTGGCAACTGCTCAGTGAAGACACGGTTTGCGGTGCAGACGTAAACGGCGCAACACGTAAGTTTGCAGTTGGTGTGAATGCAGCATTATGCTAAAACATTTAGGCCTAGTTCACACTGGACGCCTGTGCGTGACTGCTGACATCTGCTGACATCTCCCGACATCTGCGCTGTTTGTTACTTTCACTTCCCATTTGTCTTGTCTCATAAAACGTCACGTTTCTTGTTTACCCAAGAGACAGAGACATAACGGTGTAATTATAACCTACACAGGGATTTTCCTGTAGCTGTAGCCTCCATGTTTCTCCACAAACAGCTGCTAAAATATAAACTTCAAACAAATCTTTTTTTGTGCCTGTTTTTGCTTGGAACTGCACGAGCCACCGTGAAAGGACGACCAAACTCAAAACTGTTCACTGTTTATATAACCCAGCAACGTCAGCTAACAAAAGTCGTGTTTCCACAAAGTGGAACGGTTCAGTACGCTATCTGCCCCAACTGTTCCATTCTTTGGCACCCTTCCCTTGGGGTACCAGAGTAAAATGGTACGGTCCAGTGAGGGCGGAGCTAGACCACAAACACCCACAGTCCATTAATATACATATAGCAAAATGTAAAGGGGCTCAAAGGATTGTGGGTACTTCTGCTGCACTAAGGACATGCAGCATGCTGTACATCCTTTTAAATTCTAAATATGCCACGAACTTGACCCTTTGTAGAACGTGGAGGATTCGAAAAGTGGTTGGACCCAGTGTTTGTGTCAGGATTTGCTCTGCGATGTTACAAACTGCACGAGAAGCGTCAGCTTGGTCAGGGTTTGATGTCGACACACGGTGGAGTCACGGCCACAATTGCAGCAGGTAGAAATCAAACAAGCCACAACCTGTCGTACCTCAAATAAAACATGTGTCTTCACTTAACACCGTTTTCTAATGAGTTTGACAGCAACTTTAGTTTAAAATAATAAACCTCTGCTTCTGCCAATAACAAACAAAGTGACGCCCACTTCTTGGAAACCAAGTGAATATTTGAAATGCCAAGTGTCTCCGAGCCAAAATATTCAACCACAGTGAGTCATCAACAAATGTCTCCATCTCATTTTAAGTAGCATATGATATTATTCCACTTTATTGTCTTCTATTTATAGTCATTCATTGTATTCGACATAATTCAGAACTTTTTTTGAGCTGAAGAATTATTACATGAAAGAAAATGTTCAGTTTTCCAATATTCTAGTCATAATCCTAACACCATTATTTTCCAAATTTATTTTATTTAAATCACTGATGAAGTTAACAGGGACAGTGTACATTAATTAACATGTCTGTAAATGCACCAGAATTAGTCACAAGACTATTTTTCCATTTGTGGTCCCTGGACAGATTTTCCTATTCAAAAGTAAAATACAATGTTCAAATACAAAGCCAATGCATGTTAATTAAAAGTTAACAGAACTACAACAATAATACGAATACGAATACGAATACGAATACGAAGTACTTTTATTCATCCCCGAGGGGAAATTCTTTTGATACAGCAGCATACACATCAGGTAAGGAAGACAAGAAGAAGATCATCCAATACAATTTTTTTTTTTTTTTTTTTTTTTCCCATAAAAACAAGAGCACACTGGGTCCGAGTAAAGATGAATGTTATGACCGGTTGTGCAAAAAACAACAACAAACCCAGTTATGTAGAGACTAATGTAGTCAAGTTAATATAAGTCCCATGAAGAGACACTGTGCAAAAGAGCATGAGCAACTGAAGCATATGTACCATACATTTAAACAGCAGCAAAGCCTATATTGAAGAAAAAAGAAAAGAATAAGAAGAATAAGAACTGAGCCAAGGCACGTGCAGATGAGACAAGGCATATGTAAATTAACGAAAGAGTCCGTTTTACAAAGAGGTGTTGTATGTCCGTATGGCTGCTGGCAGGAATGACTTTCTGAATCTGTCCTTGTGACAGCGAAGCTGTCTGAGTCTAATAAAGGCAAAATGATAATATTCTAATGATAACTGAAAAACACACAGCAGACGCAATAAGACAAAACAACACTAAGACAACATGTGAGGACATAAGACAGACAAAGGTCATCAGGACAAACAAGTAAATGAGTTGCTGTAAATGGAGGGGGAGGGGAGTCGCAACGCGAGCTGTGTTTTGGTGACGGAAGATACACAGTGGAGTTTTAAAGAATGTATCTGTACAGGAAGTTCTCTCCTTCAACGCTGTTGCACCACACGTACGAAAAGTTGTCCTTTTTTTTTCACTTTCAGGCTCACGTCCCAAAGAATCTGAATATTCCCTCATCTGATAAAGACAAACAATAACAACAAAACAATCAAACGTTACACAACAACTAAAGACAAAAAATAATAACGAAACGTAAAATAATGATAGTAAACAACAACTAAACAAAATATAAAACAACAAAAAGACACAAATACAAAGACAAAACAACAAAACTAATATATAAAATAAAAATAAAACCTAATATAATGATATAAACAAAAACTTAAAACAATAAATAAACTAAGATATAAAACAAAAAAACATAACATAACAAACACTAATAGATAAAATAATAATAAAACATAAAATAATGATATAAAACAACAGCTAAACAAAACTAAACTAAACAAAAACTAAAAACGCAAACAACAGAAGACAAACAACAAAATATAACAACAACTAATAGATAAAATAATAATAAAACATAGACATACAATAATAATAAAACATACAAAAACAACAACAATCAAAACACCACGTGTGTGGGTCGTCCTCTTCAACAAGGCATTACTAATTCCTTTGTGAACTCCCTGCGTTCTGTGGACCCCACTTTGAGAACCCTGAATGTAAACAACATTATTTTTGAATGGGATACGACAAGTGAAGTATTTTCAAGTAAAGACTTGGGACGCTATTTGGGTTTGTGGAACATTCTCTGAATATGTACAAAAGGATGACAACCTTGTTTGTCATCCATTATGTGTGTTGTAAACAAACAGACAAACCCTGAGGACGGCCCCCAGGTGAGAGCCCCACCCCCCATACATACATGTCATGCAGTATGAATGATGAAAACCTTTTCCTGTTCCACGACAAGAAGAAAGTATCTTCTAAAAAATGACAGTAGTTTAAGTTGATTTTAAGTCCATTTTCAACCCCAAAAGGTCCAACTAATTAACCCTTAATAATAGCAGCCCATACCAGTTCCCCACCTCCACCGTGCCTGACCCAAAGTGGAGCTCTGTGTCCATTATGGTCCATCCATCAGGTCCAGCAACAGTCACTGTCATCTCATCTGTCCATAAAACCTTTGAAAAATCTGTCTTCAGATATTTCATGGTCCAGTCTTGTTCAGTGGCGGTCGTGTCCTCAGCCTTCCTTACTTTGACCACGAACACCTGATACTTCGGGACACTTCACGTAGGTTGCATTTCTGGAATATGATGGCGCTGGAGGTTAATGTGCTCCTCGTAGCTTCATGTGTAATTCTTCTTACATATTAACAGTTCATTTGTATTTTCCACAAAAACGTTTGACTGCTCAGTGATCCCGCCTCAATAGGCGGGATAGCTGTTTCATCTGGGTCACGGTGAACTCGGTGAGCTAATGAGGCTTCATGACGCACGCCTGAGGTTAAAGTCCACATGTCTGTACAGGAGCAGAAACAGACATTCTGAAGTACATCAGTATCTGCAGGAGCTTGAAGAAATGTAGAACACTCCGTGTGGAAAACATGACGGTACAACTGTCCCGTTCCACGACATAAACCGCTGAGGAACCTCACGCTCTTATACAGAGCATCTATTGTTGTGCAGTACGGTTTGGAATGGTACAGCCCTGGGTCAGGCTTGCGTTTCAACTGAGAACAGAGCCTTTACTTGGCGGGCGGTTGTGAACTGTAACCGATGGTCGCGTAGCGCCAACAAACAACGATATTGAATGCAAAACGTCCTGCAGCTATTTTCTTCCTGCTCTGTTTGTCTCAACAAACTTGAGCGGACCGGCCTGACCTGAACTGTACCGTACTGTACCAATTTACTCTGGTTCACCAAGGGAAGGGAGACAAAGAATGGAATAGTTGGGCCTGGTTACTTTGGTACTATTCCTAAAGGAACCGTTCCACTCAGTGGGAACACAGCTTATCACACGTGTCTTATACTAGTGGTTCTCAAACATTTCATACCAAGTTCCACCTGAGAAAATCCTGAGCTCTGAAGTAACAACGTTATCACCAACGTTAAAATACAGTGGTGTAAAAAGGCCGATTTACTCTTCCTCCTCCTCTTCCTCACATAGACTTCACACACTGGTGTAGAGAAACTAGATTAAGATGGAACAAGAGATAAGGAGACTCTAATTAATATTGGTTTCATTTGCGATCACATACGCTAGTATTGAACAGCAATTATTATTTTCCTCAAAGTATCACCAGAGGAAGCTCGCGTACCACTGGTGGTTCATGCACCACAGTTTGAGAACCATGGACATATACCCCTTCACTCACATTGTTAGATGAGGAGTTGCTGATTTCGAGGCGGTTTCATTCGAACTCAATCATTGTATAAATAAGTGGTATTGAGCATTATTAAAAATGTACAAATAAGCAGTATTGATAGTAGTGTAGAAACATATAAAGTGCATAGTGACTGTATGTTATGACCAGAGTTTTAACTGTTATTGTACAGGGTGATGGCATGTGGCAGAAAAGATTTCCTGTATCCGTCT
>JAFBJR010000169.1:0-10597 GCA_016785285.1 Brachirus orientalis | reverse complement strand
CCCCTAGCCCAGACTCAAGTGTGTCATGCTTCCCTCCTTCACTGCCTGCCGGGCTAGGTCAACCCCTAGCCCGGTCTCCAGTGTGCCATGCCATGCCTTCTTCATTGCCTTCAGTGTGCCATACCTCCTTCATCGGCCGCCGGGGCCCAGTGAGGGGCTCCTGGGTCAGACAGGGCGTCTCGGTCTCGCTTCAGATGGTGCCGACAGCCGGGGTGTGTGTGTGTGTGGGACACGTGGGGGCGGTGTGCACTGGCGACCGCCCTCAGCCCTCCCCGGGGCCGTGGAGGCGAACCCGCAGGCTGGAGGAACCGTCCGCCCGAACACCGGGCCTCCGTTGTGGGAGGCCTGGCCGGCGGGGGCCCTCCAAAGGTGGGTCACGTTTGCCAATCGGTCAGTGGGTCAACGACCGTGAATAAAGCCATGCCATGCCGCCTCCATCGCCCGTCTCCAGTGTGCCATTCCTCCTTCATCACCCGTCAGGCTAGGGCATGGCTCCCTTAGCCCAGACTCAAGTGTGTCATGCTTCCCTCCTTCACTGCCTGCCGGGCTAGGTCAACCCCTAGCCCGGTCTCCAGTGTGCCATGCCATGCCTTCTTCATTGCCAGCCAGGCTAGGGCATGGCGCCCCTAGCCAAGTCTCCAGTGTGCCATTCCTCCTTCATCACCCGTCAGGCTAGGGCATGGCACCCCTAGCCCAGACTCGAGTGTGCCATGCCTCTTTCATTGCCCACCAGGATAGGGCATGGTGCCCTTAGCCCAGACTCAAGTGTGCCATGCTTCCCTCCTTCATTGCCCGCCGGGCTAGGGCAACTCCTAGCCCAGTCTCCAGTGTGCCATGCCATGCCCCCTTTATCGCCCTCCAGGCTAGGGCATGGCGCCCCTAGCCCGGTCTCCAGTGTGCCATGCCTCCTTCATTGCCCGCCGGGGCCCAGTGAGGGGCTCCTGGGTCAGACGGGGCGTCTCGGTCTCGCTTCAGATGGTGCCGACCGCCGGGAGGTTTGTGTGGGACACGTGGGGGCGGTGCGCACTGGCGACCGCCCTCAGCCCTCCCCAGGGCCGTGGAGGAAAACCCACAGACTGGAGAAACCGTCCGCCACAACACCGGGTCTCCGCTGTGAGAGGCCTGGGCAGCGGGGGCCCTCCAAAGGTGGGTCACGTTTGCCAATCGGTCAGAATAGAGCCATGCCATTCCGCCTCTGTCGCCCGCCAGGCTAGGGCATGGCGCCCCTAGCCCAGACACAAGTGTGCCATGCCTCCCTCCTTCACTCCAGACAAGTGTGCCATGCCCCCTTTATCGCCATGGAGCACCCATCTGCTCCAGGTGGCTCCGTACACTCTGCTATCCAGGCTTGGGACGCCCCTGCCCAGACACAAGTTTGCCATCCTCCCTTTACAACCATGGTGCACTTGTGTGCTTCAGGTGGCTTTCTCCACCCTTGTCACTTGGGCTCGGGCTGCGCCTTCCTGGACACAAGTCTTCCATGCTGCCTTTACCGCCATCTGGGCTAGGGACGCCCCTGTATGTTGTATGACTAGTGGTGTTATTTTTTGTGTTTGCAGAGATACACAAACACTTGTTACTTTTTGTGTTTACACATTTGCGTAAACACGTCTTTTTGTGTTTGCTGAGTTACACAAACACTTGTGACTGAACCACTCAACCATTTGCACAGTTGCGCAAACGGTAGTTGGTGTGACTGAACTATGTGTTGGACAATTATCTTACCATTTTGTCATAGAGAAATATTTATATATGTTTTTCAAAGTAAGTTAACAAGTCTGCTATTCCCCTGTTTATGGCATGGCAGGCCCTCGCCCTGTCTCAAGTGTGCCATGCCTCTTTCATTGCCCGCCAGGCTAGGGCATGGTGCCCCTAGCCCAGACTCAAGTGTGTCATGCTTCCCTCCTTCACTGCCTGCTGGGCTATGTCTACCCCTAGCCCGGTCTCCAGTGTGCCATGCCATGCCTTCTTCATCGCCGGCCACCTCCTTCACTGCCTGCTGGGCTATGTCTACCCCTAGCCCGGTCTCCAGTGTGCCATGCCATGCCTTCTTCATCGCCGGCCAGGCTAGGGCATGGTGCCCCTAGCCCAGACTCAAGTGTGCCATGCTTCCCTCCTTCACTGCCTGCCGGGCTAGGGGTTGACCTAGCCCGGTCTCCAGTGTGCCATGCCATGCCTTCTTCATTGCCAGCCAGGCTAGGGCATGGCGCCCCTAGCCCAGTCTCCAGTGTGCCATTCCTCCTTCATCACCCGCCAGGCTAGGGCATGGCGCCCCTAGCCCAGACTCAAGTGTGTCATGCCTCTTTCATTGCCCACCAGGATAGGGCATGGTGCCCCTAGCCCGGTCTCCAGTGTGCCATGCTTCCCTCCTTCATTGCAAGCCGGGCTAGGGCAACTCCTAGCCCAGTCTCCAGTGTGCCATGCCATTCCTCCTTCATCGCCCGCCGGGCCAGGGCGCCATGCCTTCTTCATTGCCCACCGGGGCCCAGTGAGGGGCTCCTGGGTCAGACGGGATGTCTTGGTCTCGCTTCAGATGGTGCCGACCGCCGGGAGGTATGTGTGGGGGACACATGGGGGCCGCGCGCGCGCTGGCGACCACCCTCGGTCCTCCCTGGGGCCGTGGAGGTGTACCCGCAGGCCGGAGGAACCGTCCGCCTGAACACCGGGCCTCCCCTGTGGGAGGCCTGGCCGGCAGGGGCCCTCCGAAGGCGGGTAACGTTTGCCAATCGGTCAGTGGGTCAAAGTGTGTAGATGGAGGAGCTCACTGGGGTGCTGGATACAAGTGGGTCCTTCACTTGAAGGTAACAGCACCTTGTTTCGAAAATCGTTCAAAGTATCGCCACACTGTCAGTTTTTTCCAAAGAGTGGTCAGAGAGACCGTGTTTTTCAAATTTTTTCTAAGTGTCATGACACTTAGTCATTTTTCCCCAAAGTGGCCGGAGGGACCTGAAAACCAGGTTTCTGAAATCGTGCGGAAGGTCTAATACAAAACCCCTGTCAACTGGGTGACAACAGAGAGAAGGCGGCCACTTTGAATGGGGCCTTTCACTAAATGGGACTTTCAGTAAAGGGCCAGCTTGAATGGGGCAGGCCCCATTCAAAGTGGCTGCCTTCTCTCCGGGGTCACCCAGTTGACAGGGGTTTTGTATTAGACCTTCCGCACGATTTCAGAAACCTGGTTTTCAGGTCCCTCCGGCCACTTTGGGGAAAAATGACTAAGTGTCATGACACTTAGAAAAAATTTGAAAAACACAGTCTCTCTGACCACTCTTTGGAAAAAACTGACAGTGTGGCGATACTTTGAACATTCAAAGTGGCTGCCTTCTCTCCGGGGTCACCCAGTTGACAGGGGTTTTGTATTAGACCTTCTGCACGATTTCAGAAACCTGGTTTTCAGGTCCCTCCGGCCACTTTGGGGAAAAATGACTAAGTGTCAAAAAACACAGTCTCTCTGACCACTCTTTGGAAAAAACTGACAGTGTGGCGATACTTTGAACGATTTTCGAAACAAGGTGCTGTTACCTTCAAGTGAAGGACCCACTTGAATCCAACACCCCAGTGAGCTCCTCCATCTACACACTTTGACCCACTGACCGATTGGCAAACGTTACCCGCCTTCGGAGGGCCCCCGCCGGCCAGGCCTGCCACCACGGAGGCTCGGTGTTCAGGCGGACGGTTCCTCCAGCCTGTGGGTTTGCCTCCGTGGCCACGGGGAGGTCCGATAGTGGTTGCCAGTGTGCGCCGCCCCCGCATATCCCACTGACCCCTGGCGGTGGGCACCATCAGAAGCAAGACGAGACGCCTTGTCTGACCCAGAAGCCCTTCACTGGGCCCCAACGTAGAACTGCCCATGCAGCCCCGCCAATGGATCCGCACTGTGCGCTCCCACGGCGGGTGAACACCCAGCCAGGTACATCTCTCATCCTACCCCAGTGACCTGCTGTACTGACCAGGGCCCGGGGGCACGCCTAGGCGCCTCAGCTACGCGCGGACCGTTCCCACCCCCACCACAAAAGAGACGCCAGAATCCCGCCTAGACGTAACGATACCGTAGCGCCGCGGATCTTCGGTTGGCCCCGGATAGCCGGCTTCGGTCGGTGAGCAGAGCCCCTCGTGACAGGGTTGGGGTGCGGCCGGACGGACGGTCGCCCCTCTCCTTCAACGGAATGCATGTTTGTGGAGAACCTGGTGCTAAATCACTCGCAGACGACCTGATTCTGGGTCCGGGTTTCGTGCGTAGCAGAGCAGCTCCCTCGCTGTGATCTATTGAAAGTCAGCCCTCGATCCAAGCTTTTGTCGGTTCGGCCCCGACTACCCTCCCCGAACGGAGCGGCTGACTACCAAGGGTGTGGTGTAAGGCCAGTCAGCTGAAGAAAAGCTGTTAAGCCCCAGCCCTATTTTTTGGGTCACTTTTTGGAAATAACATGTCCAAAATAAATAGAGTATTTCTCTGTAATTACAAGTTCTATGTGAATTATTTTGATATCACATAAAAATAACACTTGTGAGAGTCCATCAGAAGTGTAACCATCACTGTAGATGTCACTGTGTCAGATTTTTTAGTAAATATACCTTTGAATTTATGCATTTGCAGCTTAAAAGCTCAAGAAAATCATGTAACAACATTTAAAAATAAGCTGGAGAAAAGCTCTAGCTGCTGTGGTTCACGTCAGCAGAAACGTGTTTACATGGGGAGAATTACTCAATGAACCATCCCCCACTCAGCAGGGTCTTATTACATAACGCAGACACGCAGAAGAGCAGAGAGAGAGCCTAAAGCAGGCTAAGGGCTGCAGCTAACTATCCAAAGTGTTTTTGTTCCTGTGGATTTAGCTGTTTTTGAGAATCATCAAAGGTAAGACAACATTTCTGACTGCTATTCCTGAGAAGGAGTTTTTGCTTTGGTCTTATTTTGTGTCTAGTTCAGTGAATATTTGTCCTAGAGAGATAAAAGTGGTACTGTTGGAACTCTCTGTACTCTCAGCTCTGCAGCTGACGTGCTTTGTTTACATAATCGTGCTGTTACTGTAGAGGCGTTTTTGTTTGTGTGCACTGTATTAGCTTAGCATAGCGCCACCTATAGTTGCTGGTTTTGAATGCCTGGCATTTTAACTGTGTTTGATTAATTTAAAAATGTTTTTTTTGAGGTTGTTGCTGAGTTTCTTACCTTTCTCTGGGTATGTGGTGTGTCGGTATTCTTTGAAATTTGACGTGGCTTATTAGGTTTTATGTTGCGCATGCTACTCCCCTTAAGGCGTGGGGGTTTAACAGGTTAATTTCAATCACAATTTACATTGGAAACAACCTCACAGCACATACACCAAATGTACCACCACGGTCAACAACCTGAAACCAGAGCCTGTTTAGATGTCACTCAAGGACTCACTTTTCAGCCATTTTGTTTTCCTTGTTTGCAAAATACTTGCATGAGGATTTTTTATTGCATCACTTATTCAATTTATCATCAAAGCTGAGAACATCTCAGTTACACAAAGAACAAAATTGAAAGAGAAAAACTTTTGAATGAAAAGGAAAAACTGGAAAGAGAAATTTGAGATGATAAGAGATGAAGTCTTAAAGTGAAAAGCATTGAAAGTTTTAAAGTAAACCTTCCACGGTGTAATGAAAGAATGAGAGAACAGTACACACAAAATAGGAAATTTGCAACAAAATAATGAAGATATACTACTTCTGTACACTGCACTGGAAGAACAGTGAGTTAAACTTGATGGACAGAAAGAAAAACTGGCTTGTTTCACTGAGATGCTGAGCAAAGAAAAAGAAAATCTGATAAGACATGGGCATTCAGAAAGAGAACACTGAGAATATATGGAAGCAAAGGTTTCAATTCAATTTTATTTGTATGGTGCCAAATCACAACATACATTATCTCAAGGCACTGTACATAATAAGGCCAAAACCTTTACAATATTACAGAGAGAAAAGAAACCCAACAGTTCACACAATGAGCAAGCACTAGGCATCAGTGGAGAGAAAAAACTCCCTTTTAACAGGAAGAAATCTCTGACAGAACCAGACTCAAAGATGTGCGGTCATCTGCCTCGACCGGTTGGGGTGAGAGGAAAGTGGGGGACAGAGCTGGAAGTGTTAAATTGTGTTGTCCTTATTCTGTTTTATTTTCCTTTCTTTTCTCTGTTGACTTGAATTAAATATAGCTCTTGTCCTCTATCTGCTGCCACGATTCCTCGTGAGACACTCACGTAACAGTGGTAGTAATAATAATAATAATAATAATAGTAATAATGATATCATCAAAACTGGGTCTTGATCCTGCAGCCTGCAAAATGAGGACACAGAGAGAGGATGGAAGGAAGCAGACACAGACTTGGGAGAGAAAAAAAAGATAAGGTTAATGATTAATTAAGTCACATTCATACCCTGAGTGTGAGAGAGTGAGTGTGAGTGCACCACAGGAAATCCCCCAGCAGTCTAGGTCTATAGCAGCATAACTAAGAGATGGTTCAGGTTTCCCTGAGCCAGCTCTAACTATAAACTTTATCAAAAAGGAAGGTTTTAAGTTCAACTTTAAATACAGAGACAGTGTCTCTACATTTTGACAAACTGAAGGCAGAGCTGAAGGAAAAGAGAGAACTTTACAAATGAAATAAAAAAGAAACTGGACTTTGAGCTGAAAAAGACTGACATCAGAAGACAAACTGACCTAATGGAACAAGACAAGATGTGGAAATCAAAGACTGAGCTACAAAATATGAAGGAGCAGACAGTCTGATGAGAAAGAGATAAAACCAGTATTGATTTAAAACTTCAGGTTCGTGGACAGACAAACAGACAAACTGTATGATGTGATTAACTCAACTGCTTTGAAACAAAAAGAGGAAGAACAAAAACAAGACAAACTGAAGAAATACAAACTCAAAAACAACATTTTGGTAGAAAGACAAGAACTGGACTTTTTGAGAAAGGATATTCAAAATGCTTGAATAATTTAAAACAGACATTTTGCAGAGGACCCGTAAAGCATTTTAGATAAGTTTGCTTTTTGGAAGTTTGGCAAGCACGACCCAGACATCAAAACCACAATGGATTTTGATTATAGAGTAAATCTGTGTTTAAAACTTGTTTAAACAGCAAACCTTTTAACACTGAAAATTATACCACAGCACACTATAAATAAATTACAAAAATTTAAAATCAAACATCAGTCATCTGACCCAAACCAAAGTCAGAGATCTTGAGTAAAATGGTTGAAGAATTCAAAACAGCCATTTTGTAGAGGACCTCTATGACATTTTAGATATGTTTGTTTTTTGGAAGTTTGGAAAGCACTATTTGGAAGTCAAAGACAATTGGTCTTTGAATCAAAATAGATCTGTGTTTAACCTTTTATTGCACCACAAAAATTTTCACAGGACACAACCATCCCAACAGCATAGTCACCGACCTGAAACCTTGACAGTTTTTAATTTTCTTTTTAAAAAAACAACACAATTGACAAACACATCACATTTGATTTGAACTATTTCTAACCATGGTGCATTTTGACACTGGAAAGGTTCCACATCAGTTAGCAACATGAAACCAAAGCACATTTTCACATGGACTCAGCCATTTTGTTTACCTTGTTTCACACAAAACTTGAATGTAGTGGAATAAACCTATGTCAAGCACTGCATGGAGGTAAAACCGTCTTGGTTCTTGATTCTGGAATAGAGTGACTTTTTTTTTACCCATTTTCTTCCACATCATAGTTGACATTGGACACAACCTCACAGAATGTACCACCACAGTCAACAACCTGAACCCTGAACATGTTTAGAGTTCACTCAAGGACTCAATTCTCAGCCATTTTGTTTACCTTGTTTCGCACAAAACTTGAATGGACGAATACGTTTGTTTTTTGGAAGTTTGGAAAGCACTAACTAGTCTCGCTTGCAAACCCCACCCAGGTTTTATTTTACATTCATTCCAAAAAAATGTCCATCTCAGCTTAAATATGAAGTTTTAAGAGTGTTTGCTGTTTTTTGTGTTTGTTTTTGGTGAGATTCTGGTGCACTCATGCCAGCAAACCAAATTCGGGTCCAGTCAATCCATAAAAACCAGCCCGGGTTTTGCAGTAGGTTTGTAGAGAGGGAGAACTGTTACTGATGTTAAAGCAGCAAAAGTGATTGTTTTATTTAAGAGATAAGTGATAAGAAGACAACTTTTGTCAGTGGAGAAACAGAAAAGTAAATCAAAAACTAAAGTAGAACCTGCGCAGGAGATCTCCTCCTCAGCCGCCTTTATCTCCAGCCAGGCTAGAGACACCACTGCCCGGACACAAATCTGCCATTCCTCCATTGCTCGCCGGGCTAGGGCATGGCGCCCCTAGCCCAGTCTCCAGTGTGCCATGCCATGCCATGCCTCCTTCATTGCCTTCCAGGCTAGGGCATGGCACCCCTAGCTCGGTCTCCAGTCTCCAATGCCATGCCAGGCCTCCTTCATTGCCCACAGGGCAATGGCAACCCTAGCCCAGTCTCCAGTGTGCCATGCAATGCCTGTTTCATTGCCCACAGGGCTAGGGCATGGTGCCCCTAGCCCAGTCTCCAGTGTGAACCTTCACGGAGGCGAACCCACAGTCCGGAGGAACCGTCTGCCCAAACACCATGCCTCCCCGGCAAGGCCTGGCCGGCAGAGGCCCTCCGATGGCAGGTCACGTTTGCCAGTCGGTCAGTGAGTACAAATATGGAGGTGGTGGCAGCCCGGACACAAGTCTGTCATGTACCCCTGACAGACAGTCATACCTCCTTCATTGCCCTCAGTGTGCCATGACATGCCTCCTTCATCGCCCACAGGTCTAGGGCATGCCTCCTTCATCATTCACTGGGCTAGGGCATGGTGCCTCTAGCTCAGTGTCCAGTGTGAACCTTCACGAAGGCGAACCCACAGTCCGGAGGAACCGTCTGCCCAAACACCATGCCTCCCCGGCAAGGCCTGGCCGGCAGAGGCCCTCCGATGGCAGGTCACGTTTGCCAGTGGGTCAGTGAGTACAAATATGGAGGTGGTGGCAGCCCGGACACAAGTCTGTCATGTACCCCTGACAGACAGTCATACCTCCTTCATCGCCCTCAGTGTGCCACGACATGCCTCGTTCACTGCCCTCCAGGCTAGGGCATGGCGGCCCTAACCCCGGTCTCCAGTGTGCCATGCCATGCCATGCCTCCATTGCCCTCCAGGCTAGGGCATGGCGCCCCTAGCCCGGTCTCCAGTGTGCCATGACATGCATCTTTCATCGCCCACAGGGCTAGGGCATGGTGCCCCTAGCCTCTACTCAAGTCTGCCATTTAACCTTTATTGTTGCCAGAGTAGACCAAGAAGAAAGAATGAGCCTTTGGGGTCACGGAGGCAAACCCACAGTCCGGAGGAACCGTCTGCCCAAACACCATGGCTCCCTGGCAAGGCCTGGCCGGCTGAGGCCCTCCGATGGTAGGTCACGTTTGCCAGTCGGTCAGTGAGTACAAATATGGAGGTGGTGGCAGCCCGGTCACAAGTCTGTCATGTACCCCTGACAGACAGTCTACCTCCTTCATCGCCCTCAGTGTGCCATGACATGCCTCCTTCATTGCCCTCCAGGCTAGGGCATGGCGCCCCTAACCCGGTCTCCAGTGTGCCATGCTGTGCTTCCTTCATTGCCCACAGGGCTAGGGCATGGCGCCCCTAGCCCAGTCTCCAGTGTGCCATGCCATGCCTCCTTCATCGCCCTCCAGGCTATGGCATGGTGCCTCTAGCCCAGTCTCCAGTGTGAACCTTCACGGAGGCGAACCCACAGTCCAGAGGAACCGTCTGCCCAAACACCATGCCTCCACGGCAAGGCCTGGCCGGCAGAGGCCCTCCGATGGTGGGTCACGTTTGCCAGTCGGTCAGTGAGTACAAATATGGAGGTGGTGGCAGCCCGGACACAAGTCTGTCATGTACCCCTGACAGACAGTCATACCTCCTTCATTGCCCTCAGTGTGCCATGACATGCCTCCTTCATCACTCACAGGGCTAGGGCATGGTGCTCCTAGCCTCTACTCAAGTCTGCCATTTAACCTTTATTGTTGCCAGAGTAAACCAAGAAGAAAGAATGAACCTTTGGGGTCACGGAGGCGAACCCACAGTCCGGAGGAACCATCTGCCCAAACACCATGCCTCCCCGGCAAGGCCTGGCCGGCAGAGGCCCTCCGATGGTAGGTCACGTTTGCCAGTCGGTCAGTGAGTACAAATATGGAGGTGGTGGCAGCCCGGACACAAGTCTGTCATGTACCCCTGACAGATAGTCATACCTTCTTCATTGCCCTCAGTGTGCCATGACATTCCTCCTTCATTGCCCTCCAGGCTAGGGCATGGCGCCCCTAACCCGGTCTCCAGTGTGCCATGCTGTGCTTCCTTCATTGCCCACAGGGCTAGGGCATGGCGCCCTGAGCCCAGTCTCCAGTGTGCCATGCCATGCCTCCTTCATCGCTCACAGGGCTAGGGCATGGCACCCCTAGCCCAGTCTCCAGTGTGCCATGCCATGCCTCCATTGCCCTCCAGGCTAGGGCATGGCGCACCGAGCCCAGTCTCCAGTGTGCCATGCCATGCCTCCTTCATCGCTCAC